>DF240709.1:0-82378 GCA_000507305.1 Breviolum minutum Mf 1.05b.01
TTGTTTGTTGGTTGGTTTGGTTTGGTTTGGTTCTGTTAAGTTACGTTATGTTTTGTTTTCTGTGTGCTGTGGTTTTTCTATTCTGACTTTGTTTGTTTGTTTGTTTGTTTGTTTGTTTGTTTGTTTGTTTGTTTGTTTGTTTGTTTGTTTGTTTGTTTGTTTGTTTGTTGCTTGTTGTTATCCTTGTTTCTTCGTTCCTTGTTCTTTGGTTATTGGTTGAGCCGTTGGGTTTATTCAATCACGTGAATCGAATTAAACGCCAATTTTTGGGACTCTTTTTAACCGGTTACATGGATCCCAACAAAAACATCCCAAAAACTTGTTTTTTTCCTTGTGCATTTTCGACATGGAAGGAAAACAATCACACAATCTTTGGACCAATCATATGTTTAATCCAAAGAAGGACCGAAATGCATTGTTTCCTATGTGGCGATCATCGAATTTTCCCGTGTTTTTTTTGGTTTCCGGCATATGCAGCAATAGGAACAAACAAAACAAGGGTTCAATGGCAGTGCTGCCTGCGATTCAACTCAACATTCACATTGTGTTTTCAGTTGACTGTGTTCGTTTTTTGAAAGTCATTTTGGGCTCAAATGCGGCACCGGCTCAGCCGCCTTTCATGTTGCCATGGCTGCAACATTGATTGTTTGTCGTTGGAGGGTAAGGTGTGCCAGAGATGCAAAATTAGTTTTTTGCGTATTATGTGTTGGATTGGAATTGTGAATCATGAATTCCATCAAACACAACCTATAAAAGGTTTATTTTGCATAAATTTGTATTATTCCCGCATTCCGGTCTCACATTTGCAATAGGACGGTTGCACAAATTGGCAAGAAGCAGTGCTTGTGCACGAATGGCAAAAACATCAGGCATTAACATCCAGCTGTTTGCTTGGTGATGGATGGGTTCTATGCAAAATAAAGATAAATCCACGAATTTGACTTCAATTGGCATGCAGGCCTTTTAAAACTTAAGACTTTCATTTTGACACACAACTGGAGTAAAAGAGTGATGGCATTGTAGCGGTTGTCTCTACAACGGCTTCGTGATTGATACGTGGTTGTTTTTGTGGTGGGCCAAGAGGCGAAGGGTCTCGAGCCTTCTTCCAAGGCTGCCTGAAGGTATGCTTGTTGGCTGCTGTGCTTGCAACGTGGCAACATAGGACTACATGGAGATGCAGGGATGTTGGAATGTTGGGGGGTGTGGTCAATAGGTAGACACGGCAGATGTGATATTTTGAAGGTCAAAATTGTTACTGCCATTTTCTTCTCTTGGTTCTTGTATGCCTACGAAATGTAAGAAACAGGTCATCTCCTTTTTACCAGAAGGCTAATCCTCACCAACAAATTGTGGGGTCATTAGTTGGAAGAATTCACACCGCTTGGCCTTGGAAAAAAACCTGGCTCCACTGGGGCGTTGGGCCCGACTCCATTGAAGTGAGATGGGAAAGTGAGAAGTTCAGGTGCTGGTTGTACTGGATGTAGGATTACTTTTACACAACTGTGGTACCTTTGAGAGGATGAGATGATACTGCTGATGGAAGAAAAATCCTGCACCATTTGATAGGTAGTTCATCCTATTATTTACACCGTTTTTTTACGTCAAGGTTGGTGCAGGATTTCTTCCACCAACGGCATGTCCAATCCCATCGCTTCAGCTGACGGATTTTCTGCGAAGGACCTTTGTGGCAGAGCAGCTCACAAAGCAGACTCAACGAGTCCCACGGCGGCAAAATCCGACGAAGGATTGTGGAACTGAAGAGGGACCAAGATTTGGAAGAGCAAACTGCCAACGGCCGAAAAAAACATACAGATACGTATAAAATATCCATGTATACTTTTAGCAATGTCAAAAAACATGTTTGAAAGGAAGGGTGAATACTCCGATTGAGAGGAGATTCAATTGGGGATAATGAAAATCTCTCTCGACTATCCATTTGAACTTTTGGCTCACATCAACTCGCCACGAAGATACCAAGAAAACTTCTAGTCGCCCCCCCCACCTACACTTAGCTGGTCCAACAAGTTTGAACATTGTCGTATGTTCTTTGGGGTCTTCTGTTGAACAACCATCTACTGACACTATAATTCGTAGTTGTCTACTACTTCCATTTTTCTGGAAGGGGTGTCAATCCGATGACATCTTAAATCGCGTTTTATGTCGCACCCCCAAAACTTACATATCTCTTGAAAATTGAAAGATGAAGTTCCTTTTGGAATGGTTTGTTTTTGGGGATGTTTTCGCGGGTGTACATTCTGATAACCTGTGGCTTCGGCGCAAATGCTTCTGATCTCAATCTTTTAATTCTCCACAACCAACAATCGGGATCTGCTTTAGTGAGTGTCCCAAAAGATTGATGGAAAAATCCAGGTAACTTTAATACAAAACTGACCTGCCCATAGAATTGCCATTTTTGATGAAAATGATATGATATATGATAAATCTCACTATCTCATTGATATCTAACTTGGCCCAACAGCTCCAGGGGTGTATGGGTGAACATATGAGGTGTTTATTGATGGCGACTGTGTGCCCAAGTCTTTCTTCCCATGGATTAGGTGGCTCGGCTGTCTCGAAAACATGTTCTCTTGCCGCAAGATTGTACGAGTCTCCAAACAGTTATATAAAGGAAGTAGGAAAACTAACATACTTACTGTACCTGTTTCACTGGATATACCTGAGTGGAAAACAATCTTTTGGCAGGATAAGAAAGGGATTCAACATGATAACATATGATTATTCTCCATCGAACTACTGTAATATATCCTACCTGGAGAAAAGGAAAATCATCTTCAAAAGTGCCTTTTTTTTTCCTCGGAGGATATGTTGGTTCCCAGGAGGGTAAGTGTTCAATAGCTGTTCAGTTGTGTTTCCTTTCAAATTCTGACTTTAATTTTCCTAAGATTGGATTTTGCGCAGGGAACTCTCTGAGAAGTCGCCTGTGGCAGTCTTTGTGGCACCTTGGGCTCTGCAAACCTGTTGGGGTTGGATCACTTTGAATCGAAATTCCCCCTAGAAATCAACAACTTTGCCCCTGGAAAGATGATGGGATGATGGTTCAAAAAAGAATACTTTCAATACTTTCCTTTTGGGAAGACCTATTTTCCTTTTCAGGGGGTGATGTCATGTTAAACTTCAGGGGTGTATTTGGGAAACCCACTTTCACACAGTTCATGGGGGACAGGTTTTTTTCGTTGCAAAAAGTCCTTTCCGACGTTGCTCAACACCTGAATCAGGCTTGTCGACAGAATCAGAAGCAGGACCAAAAACCGGCGAAAATTTCGGCACTGGAAGTGACGTGTTCGTTGGGTAGGTTGATGGAAAAATAGCTTCACTAATCTAAAAAGTTTGGGGCCAAGTCCTTGTGGAAAACAAGGAGCAGAGGTTATATAAGACCTTAGTAAAGGTTGGCAATTTGATGTTCGATGACTTTGTTTTGAAAGGCACCAAGAAAAGGCAGGTTGGATGTGATATGATGTGATGTTTTCTGCATGGTTTGCGTTTGTAGGCATCGATTTTGCGAGAGCGTCTATTGAATGCTGGCATTGATGCTTCTCTTCTTCTGGTGCTGCCAAGTGCGAAACTTGGACTGGAGGGTTGATGAGAGAAGCATGGACATGGCTGTGTCTCAGGGGGGATCCTAAGATCCATTGGTTTCCTGGAAACGTTTTTTTTCATTTTCCAAGGTATTTTTTGGTTCCCTAGTTTTGAGACACACCCACATGGCTTTCTGATGGATGGATCATTTGATCCAACTTGATGTCAAAAGAAAACTCCACCTTCAGCAAAGCCTTTTTTCCATCCAGGGTGGGATGTGCGGCCCAAGGGATGTCAGGTGTCAAGCAGTGTCATGCATTTTTATAGCTTCCACCTCTCTGAGAACCATTCTTCCATGGCATCCTTTTTCTAGAACTAAGCCAAATTTAGAAATTTAAAATGCCAAATTTAAAGATGCCAAATTTAAATTTCACCCACTCAATGAGAGTGCCAAAATCCAAGTGCCATGTGATTCCTTGGATTTGTCACCCGAGAGAAGCTGAAATTGTCTTGTTTCCTTATAGCTTTGCGTCAGGCTAAAACCGTTTGGGTTGGGTACTCTTCTCACAAAAGATGACGAAAACTGTTGGGCGAAACCCTGCACGGAGCCAACTTTTGGATGTTTGATTTTTTTTCCCACATAGATCACAGCATTGCTAACCAAGTCGGACCAGGGCATTTTCTTTTGGACTTCAAGTGAATTGATATACAGCACATGTGATGTGATGAGTATTGTTCAACATAGATCTTGTACATTCATGTACTGTAGACATATATGATATGGCGAATTGCTCAATACACAAAGATCTTTCAATTATAACTACATTTGAGATACCACCAAAATACCAAAATTTTAATATACCGCCAAAATAGATACCAAAAAAAACCTGAATACCAAATAACACCAAAATAGATACCAAAATAAGACCAAAATAGATAGCCATTTGCTTCTTCCATTTGGGTGGTGGTTTTCACTGACCCAAATTGGGGGTCCCTTTTTTTTCCCACACGGCCTCCTGGCCTTAGGACAAAAGCTGCGTCCCTTGGACCCGAATAATTCTCACGGTTGGGAGGTTTATGTGGTTTTTGATGGTTGCTTTTTGTTGCGGGGAAGGGTGAAACATCTGATATTAAGGTTTCCTTAAAAAAAACCAGTGAACGAACCACGAGCCTGAAACGGAAAGATTTTATAGCACTTTTGGTTGATTTTTTTTTAAAAACGATTTTGACATGTTTGAAAGTTTAGGGTTGTGACTCTTAATCTTTTGGTTGGTGGAGTGCGTTCCACCCGGAAAAACGAACTCCTTTTGATATTGCACAAGATTCCATTTTGAGGCCGGATCTACCCTCCCCAAAACTAACATAGGACCTGAAAATAGGACATACCAAAAGGACATTTCATCTTCCAACCATCAAGTTGCAGGGGCTATCGTAGTTTCAGGGATTGTAGTATGTCACCACACTTCTTGAGAGTTTTGGGGGAAACTGAGGAATTCAGCGGATGTCCTTTTGACGTTTCTCTTCGGTCGCTATGCGGGTGCAATGAACTACTTGGTCCCTCGGGCTGTAACCCCCTGTGACCTCGGTGCAAACAAATCAGGGTCTGACTATGGTTCGTAGTACTATAGATGTAGATGTATATAGTGTATTATTTATCTGGATGGTTTTGCAAGATTTCAGTTATCAATCCCCAACTTTCCTGAAGGCAGGTCTTTTCAAAGCTGTGGGCGCCTAAGGTGTCAGATGACCGACAGTGGTTCAAGGTGGGCTGAGTCGTCGTTCCGGAAGTTGAGGACTATCTCCTACTATTACTGCTACTACTGCTGCCGCTACTACTACTACTACTACTACTACTACTACTACTACTACTACTACTACGACTACTACTAATAATGATAATAATAACAACGATAATGATAATGACCATAACAGTGATATTAGTAATAAGAATAATAGTAAAGACAACGATAATGATAATAGCAAAGATGATGAGAATAAGAATAAGAATACACATGAGAATAAGAATACAAATCATGATATATCATGATAATAGCAAACATGACACCAATAAACATATTGTAATGCTCATCTCTTTCCTGAGAGGGATCCATTCATATTCCACAGGTTCGGGGTCTCAAGGCAAGCGGATGGGGAATACCTACTACAGTAGTGGGTTTCCAGGTATCTTGTAGGAGAATGCCCCGAAAAATCAGACATCTTGTTTCAGGTAGACGAATTGCTACAGTACATATGCCCATATGGTTTAGAAAGGACAAAATTTACTGTTACAAGGAGACATCAGTCAGGAGAATACTATCGGCTCTTTTTTTTCTTCCAAAACTCATGGTGGTAGTCGCAAGACAATCCAGTGATCATTATCTCAATTTTCAGACTATTCTTGGAAGTGTTCCTATTAGTTCCTTACTTTCAACATCAGGATTTCGTGCAGGAAAATCTTCCCAGGTATCGAAGGTCCTAAACTGGACATCCCGTGGGATGGAGTTTCTCCTTTGGATAATTTTTCAGATTTCCACGTGTTGTGATGTGATGTGATTCTAGGAAACTCTGGGGGAGGCAATCTTGCAACACCTTTTTGGACCTTGGACAAGGTCAGGTAGGGTTTAAACATATGAAGATTTCAACATCGCCCCTGCTGACTCTCCCAGAGGCAAAAAAGATCGCGACTCTTAAGGGCTGTTTCAAAAATGAGGATATTTGCAACCTTCATTGTTGTACAAATTCATCGATTTCTTTTCGAAACTTAGGTACCCTAACAACTTGAAGAATGAATATCAAACGAAAGACCCCTACCATTCAAATTTCTATTTAAACAAAAAAACAGCAGTGGTTAGTGGTTTGCTGCTTCCATAGGGGTCACCTCCTTTGACCGTCCAAAAAAAATTGGGGTCGGAAACCAGGAAGTGGTGGCCTCGCATCCCGGACAGACCATTTGGATCACAGGCGATCGCTTTCGTGTGCCCTGAAAAGTTGTTGCCCGAGGGTAGGGGGATCCAAAATGATGGGAGGAATTTGCCATAAAAAAAGGGGCCTCGGTTTTTGTTGTTTAGGATGTATGTATAGGGGAGTTTTAAATCTTGCCCACTTACATGGGGCTTAAAATAAAACCATATTATAAGGATCCCTATAAAGCAACCAGGATTCAATGGAAAGTAAGAGGGTTCTCAGTTGGATCAAGAAAGTTTTCGATTGAGCTTCCGGAGTTTTGTCATGGGCGGATGGATACATGATGGCCATGGCACCCTTCCTTGTTGTTGGAGTGCAGCATGGTATAGTATACTGTATTTCTTTGTTTTGGGGTTGAATATTCCAAGGTGATTTAGACTCAGGACCTGACCATCATCTTCATAGCATGGAAGCTGGCCATCCATTCTTCTGGAGAAGCCGTTGATTTCGCCACAGTTTTTGCTTGCGCTGAGGAACTGAGTGCAGTTAAACTCAATCGCACTTCAGCGGGGAAAACATTCAAACAACCAGACTTTTCATCTTGAACCCAGCAACCAGCGACATTTACGCAAAGCTTTGCAAACAAGAGCAATGTGAAAAGCAGATTTTCAATGTTCAGATCATTTCTAGATAGTGTAGATTTTGTCTTGGAACTTGTTTGAACTGATCTTACTGGTAGATATAACGACCTCCAGACCTTCAACGGGAACCCCAGTTTTCGGCGCCATGGATGAAGACTTGGATGCTTCTCAAGGGGCAGAAGCATGGCCAAAAGTGGGGGGGGATGGGGAACAAATGAACGGAAATAACGGAAATGGGAGGCTGCAAATTCATGTTTCATGTTTTTTTTTTAAAACGCAACGGGCTTGGGATGCTGTTTAAAGATAGAACTGCCAAGTCGGGGAAAATATTTTTTATATTGTAAAATTTGACATATTTACTGTGTACGTTTACTAATGGTAACGACCAGTTGCAGATACGTAAATGACCCATATTTTGGAAGATTTTACCACTAAGATGGAAGGTGTCAACACCCCAAAAAAGAGGTCAGTTGGGTTCCAGGTACATATACTGTTGATGAAAGAAATCCTGCACGAGTTGATATGGTAAATATCCCGTTATTTACAGGGTTTCATAAGGTGTAGTTTGATTCAGTTGGAGAAAATGGGTGGGAAAACCCTTGGGATCCCTTAATCAACCCCATTAATACACCTTTACATCACATGGGTGTTTATTGGGTCCCAATCCCCCTTTAAATAGGGCTCCTTGGGGTGCGGGTTAAGCAGCTAGGTTGCTGGGGTTTCAAAAAAGGGAATATGAGGAATGACTAGCTTTTGCCGACTGCCAACAGCAAACTTCAAAATAATCTATATTTGGTTTCCTTGGTTGATTTTCCACTATTCGCCATGGTGATTTGTCTAGAGGACACTCTCCAATTCATCACTTCAACAAGGCTGTGCTAAAATTCACCTCAATGACTGAAAGAGATGTGAATTATAGGCATTTGTGGCATTTGATATATGCTCTACTGGAATGGTAGTCAGGAATTTTTGATTCTAAACTTCAAACGAGGTTCTCTTAAAGACTCGATTGAAGTTGAAGTTTTTCCCACATCACATATTTTTTTGTATATTTTTTCATACTATCCCTCATCCCAGCCTCATTTCTGGCTCAAAGCCACATTATTTTTCAGGATTTATTGAGCTTGGCTCTGGGACGACAGAAGCTGGGCCAAAAAATTCAGGGAGTTGTGGAGGTGATTCATCACCTCATCGGAGCTCTGATGAATCACACAGGTTCAGCTACAGGTTCAGAAAAAATATCATAGATCTTACTACTATCATAGTACTATAGTAGAATTCATTGATTCAAAAGAAGTTCCAGGACTCCCAATGGTAGGACGCCCGCTCCCATAGGTGCTCCCCGTACCACTCCTGTAAGAATCCCTTGAAGTATGGGAATGGTCTGGAAGCTCGTGGCATCTTACTTTGCATTGAAAGCTGAATTGAACACCCAAGACCCAAGATCATTCATGCCTGATCTTTTGTGCCTTGGAAATTGCCCGGAAGTTTCCTCCTAATTCTTGGAATATTTACAACCTTCCTCCGGAAAAGCTTACGTGGGTGGTCATCCCACTTTTGAAGCGTTTATGTGATTATATACCGTACAGTTGTGATCAGAAGTTATTTCGAAATCCTGCATATGGTGAAGCACCACTTGGATGGTCAGTTGGCAAGACTTTTCAATGTATCGGGTGTCTAGATCCCCTAAAGAGGGTTCAGATTTGTGCCAACTATCAGATAGCAAACTGAACCAACTGAACCAAGTAGCTGAACCAACTCAACCTGACAATTATCAGATAACAACCAATTGTGATAGCAATAAGTTGGGCTACTCAGATGATAGCAAGCTCTACTTGTTCACTTCTTCTCAAACTGATGATCCAAGCAGTCCATTTCAGCCACGGCTTGCACGGTTGAATGTCTGTGAAAAACTTAAGATGGGATGATGGGATGAACACTTATCATTTCATATGGTTTATACCAAATACATAAAGGCTTACGTACATGTGCATATATACATAAAACATATCTAAGAACTTTCCACAAACACACACCTCACGAATCTCCCCCGGTGTCCCCCAAAAGCCACAGGGCGAAACCCCCGGAAAACGTGAAAACCGAAATCAACGAAACCCGGGGTGGTCCTTTCCCGAGCGACTGAGACCTGGTGCTTCGGATCTGGATGACTTCGTGGATTTTGAGGTGGGATTTTTTTCAGGATTCAAAAACGACATTGGCTGCCATTGAAAAATGCGATTTCCGGTATAGTTCGTTGCCAAAGTGTGAAAGACCTGAAAAACTCGGGTGTTTGTGAACTTTGGTGCTTGGGGAATCTTTTGTTGGTTTGTTGCTTGGCAAACACTTCCAGGTGTTTGGGAGGGCCGGAATACTTGCTCTTCAGTTCAGGATTTTAGAAGTTGGTGGAATACAAATCATATATATAATTCAGCCAGCCAGAAGGAAGTGAACTTCTTTCTCAAGGCAGTATTTGGTATCAAATCCTACTTCAATTGGCAACGCACGCTTCTTTGGATGACCAGAAAGACAAAGTAGCTTGGCCAGTCTCTTAAGGATCTTTTCAGATAGCCAAGCAAAGCTACACAATCTCAGCAAAAAGTGGCCTTCAGTTTTGACAGGTTTGCGCCTGCCCAATTTTGGCTTGAAAGAATTCATTGTGCGAGAAGAAAATTTTTACATGAAAGGCTTCTAAGTGGCCTTGCAAAGCATCTTGTTTGTAAGGTGAAGCAATCAAGAGCGAAGGTAGATTTTCAGCTGATGAGTGTCTTTTGCTCCCCCAGAAGGGTATGCCTTAAAATTTAAAACAACTTTATCCAACCTTTGCGCATCTAAAGAGTGGCTTCAATTGAAGAAACGACTTGGCTTGTGGCAAGACTTGACACACTTGGAAACAGAATCATGAAACATAAACGACATAAACCAACCAACTCAAACCAACCAAGTCAGGTCCAAGGTCTTGTCCCTTTCTCGGCTCCTTTTCCATGTTGCCATGGGCGCTTTCAGACTTGGCTTTGTATGGCGACGGTGGAACAAACCGCGCTTTCGATGGACGACGACTTGGGTCCTGCCACTGTTGCTGCTGTGTTGTCAGCTGAGGGAGGTCCGGGGAAGTTGGAAGATGGGGAAACTCACATCTTGTTGATGGGCCTAAATCCTGGAGCCCCAAGATGGCTCTGTTTGGAAAGGACTGAATAGAAATGAGGTATCAAGTGGTGAAGGATTTCGGCTATCAACAGTTTGAGTCAGGATTCATTCGTGGAAAGGAGCATTGAATGGAAGACATTAGAGAGCTTTCTCCCATGCATGACGCGTAGACTGCTTGCTGTGATTTTTTTGATTCCGAGCTCATCCACAAATTGATGGTTTAGATTCAAGTCTCCCATCATAAATGGACAATGGGCCCCCTGACTTCTTGCAAGCCGAATGAGAAGAACAACTCTCAAAATTAGTTGGATACTCCCCCCAAACTCACAATGGGAATGATTCATTCGAGTAAAAAAGCCCATGAGTTGTGGGTGCTTTACCAATTTGAAGGCTTTTTCATATCCTGGGAACGGCTTTGCTGTAGCTCCATGCTCATGAAGGTACGACGGTTTTGATCAACTTGAAAGATCATCATCCAAAAATCATCCCTCAACCCTCAACCCTAAACATCCATAGATTTTCAACAAACCAACTTTAATCATCCCTCAACCCTAAAGACAAGACCCCTAAACATTTGATGATCATTTTTTCAACAAACCAACTTTTTAACAGCCAAACCAACTCAACAACTTTCCTCCAGGTTTGGCTCCTGGTCGTTCCGTGTCGAGGGCCTCGAAGCTTCCCGATCGATCCCACGCGAACGACGGAACCGTTGGTGTTGCGTCGGGCAGCGAGTGGAGATCCGGCATCCATTGGTATTGTGGAACCTTTGGTGTTGCTTGGTGAAAGCGACATTTGTGTTTTTTTCGCGGCGAGCTTTTGAAAACAGCCCCAGATGTGATGTGAGGAAGGGAAAAAACATACAGCTTGAGAGAAGATTTGGTTGAGAACACCCATACCATACCGTGAAAACATGATGAAATGATTGGAAAATGGTGTATATGTATTTGTATTTACATATACATATAAAATATAAAGATCCGTTGAACTTTTGAACCCCACAAGACTTTCAATGTGATTGTCTTGATCCAGAGTATGCACGGATAACTTGACTGTTGTACCTGTTTCTCGTGACTTTATCGAATGTTAGCTGTTCTTGCTTGAGGGGCCAGGGGCACTGGAATAAAGTGGTATGGAAAGAAAACAGCAACGGGTATTCAAACAATTTCAAACCTAATCCCATGTAAATCTCCTGTTTTTTTTGCAAGAAAATAACCAACACATTCCTTTCTGGCTACACTGAATTTATTCCACGGAAAGGTTATTTTTCAGACAACCCGAAACTGTGCAGTTTGCCCCTAGGAATCAGCTGCCACGCCAAGAGAGAGAGACATTTATGGGACTTTTGCGCTTTCTGTCTCTGCCGGTGGATGACTTTTGGTTCTCTGCCATTCTTCTCATCCTTGTTAGGCCATTCTTTTTTTGGATTGCAGGGTACATCTTGGCAGGTTTGTATTGCATCACTGCACGACTTGGATCTTGAAAAAGCCTCCAACTTTTTTCAGATCTTAAAAACCACAATGAAAGACCTGGGTGGGAAGAACTACTAAGTGATGCCCTGTATCTGGTTGTTCTCAGAAATCCTGGAGGGTTGCAACAGTATTTTTCTTGGTGTACTTGATGAGCCTAAATGGGGGTATCATAGATGTACCATACCAAAGTCCTCTTGAGAGGCACCGCTTCTTCGGCGCAACGGGAGGTTTTTTTTCCCTTCTGATGGTAGACTTAGGGTTGAATCTCTTTCCGTTTCCCGTTGAAGCAGTACCAAAAGATCTGTCGCCCTTTCAAAACGCCTTGAAAACAGCTGGATGAACTTCGCTGGATTGGAGGTTTCGTTTGGTGAAGAAGTTGGTGATGGCCAGTCAGCATTGGCGGCGTTGGCTCACCACTTATTGTCGCAGGTTTGTACCAAGGGGCTGGTGGGTGTAGCCAGGTGAGCCAGAGCCTATTCATCAGACGAACAGCTCTTGATGGATTCTTCATGTCAGTAACAGTCATGTTGGCTGATGGTACTGAGTATTTTTTTGGCACTGATTTGGGTTGTAAAGGTATTGAGGGGGACGAGCAGGGGCAGGAGCTATTCATGGCTGTATTCTAGACGAGTTATAGGATATCAGAATAAAATTACCATTTCCATGTCTTGGGATATCCAGGCTCTTTGGAAAGTATCCTTTCCCTGATCCGTATTGGTTGGGCCATTCCGACTCGATAGTCGAATGCAACATACGTTGATTCTACCAAGGAAATTAACCTTGGCTCCGAAAGAGAAACGTGTTTTTACATTTGGGGGTCACAGCTTTTTTTTGCAATTAGACCCCTCGCTCCTATCCCAACTCAAGTACTGTTCACTTTCTTTTTAGCTGGTGTATCCGCAGCCTCGGTGATTCTCCAGGCTCCGAAGTCAAGAGGATCGCGCCTTACTGATTGATGCCCTTGACACCAATCAGGTCCAACCCTTTTTTTTGCTCGATTTTGATTGGAATTTCTCAGGATTTTGCTCGGCTACTGAGTGCTTAACAACAAAGGGATTAGAGGGATTCTGAAGAAGGAAATGCTTTTGTTTTGAATGGAGTGTTTTTTTTGGATGTTTTGTAAGTCGTCTTGATTTCTTTCTTTCGCTAGAATGCCAGGCACTTCCAATCACATCTTTGAGCAACCTGTAGTTGTAAATTGCGGCGGCGAGTCCAACCCTTGTGACTCTGGCGAACTTGAATGTCTCCCACAGGTGTTGCAGAAGACCATTCGTCTTTCAGGTGTCTTGGGTCGGATGAGGGGGTGGTTTCATGTGCTAAATTCCACATGTTTTTTTTGTTTTTTGTTTGGGTGGGTGAGCAGCTTTATGAACATAAGGGAATTCATGGCTCTTGACTCTTGATTTGATGATCCTATCCTGTTTGTCATTTTGACTTTTAACCAAATAAAGGGATGTGTTTGTGTGTGTTTTGGAGTAGTGGGAGATGGTATACCAAACTCTGTGACAAAAAGGGGGCAGGAGAAACGCCGTCAATAGTCCTTTGTCACAGGCGGTCTTCCGGATACGTATCGGGTGAGTTGATTGGCGGCCCCCTTGAGACGGGAAGAGGGATTGGGTAGCCTGAGAAAGAAAGGTTCTCAACAAAGACTGATGAGTCTAAGGGTCCCATTTACTTCTTGGGACCATGGGATTGGCAAAGCAAAACACTTAAAAACACTTATATTGAAAGACATGAAAATCTAAGGACTAAAAACTTCCTAAGGGGTTGGGTCCCCAACGGGTCCTTGAAAATGATGGATTTTTCCAACTCTTTGGGTCAGTCACCAGATTCCACCTGCTAGGTGGTGGCTTTCTACGACAGGGTGCTCGTCTTGTTTCTCCCTCTTATGTGGGAGATACGCTTGAACTAGGCGCGAATGGAAGCAAAGGGTGAAGCGAGAGAACTGCTGCAAAAAGAAGGCGGTGAATTTTGTTGGCAGATTTTTTTCATCGACCAGCGATGTTTCAGGCGGTTTCGAGAACACGGCGCTCAACACGGAGTTGCTTGATGTTGAAGAAGGGAAAAAGACAAAGAGAGGAAAACAGGAAAAGGAAACGATAGGAGAAACTCGAATATATAATATAAGAAACACTAAGAAACATGAATGACACTATGAACCAGAATTGATTGAAGATTGAGAACATCAGCACCAGCAACACCAAGACAAACATGGAGCACCAACTGTGACAACAGGAGCAGGTGAGGGGAGATTTAAACACTTCATTGGTGGATCCTCACTGGGTTTCTTTTCTTGATTGCATTACGGAAGCCGGTTGATTTTGATAGATGGGCTCAGTATGGTTCAGTGTCGTTGGTTCCAGATACAGATTCTCCCCGTTTTCGAGGCAGTCAAAATGGAGCCCTTTTCAGGATCCCGATTGAACCAATCAGTGTGAAGATTGATAGGATGTCAATTCGGGTTTCGAACCTTGCTAATTTCAGGATCAGTTTGGCGACATTATTTTGTGACGCATGTGGTATAACAAGAATAGATTCAGAAAAAGTCTCCTTCCAGACCCTACCTTTCTGGTGTTTATATGTCAGTGGCAACATGTATATCCCTGAAACTAACATTTCGGGCAGTGAAAACAAGTATATGTATAAATATATATATATATATATGTATATATATATATATATACGTATAGTAGTAAGGCATGATGGTCAGTTCAACTTCTCCCTTCTGCCCCCTCCCTCGCCATTCATATCTCCCCCCCGCAATTTTAAACTCTATCCAAACCAATTGCATTTCTTAACTTTCCACCCACAACTTTCGCACCCTACTTCCCTCCTATAAGTTGATCAAACCATCGTCGCTGACAAGGTTTGTGCTGTGCAAAGCGGAGGGCCTGCAACACGGCAAACCCGTGTACCAGTCTCGCAACAAGGCAGGTCTTTTTGGTCTTTTCGGGGAAGGTTGGGGCTGTTCGAAAAATCCACTGCTTTGCAATTCTAAAACGAAACATTTGGTTTGGAGTAGGGAGATTTTTAACAGGCATCCAGATCAGATGCCTAGGAAAAATACATGCGTTAATGCGTGATGTTAATGGAGACAAGAGGTGACTTGCAGTGGCGACGTGATGTTGATAGCAAAACCTTATTTTCCATGTTGCCATCTCCATCGACCTTTTTCCTTGTATTTCTCAAGATCAATTTCCTGCGAACTTCTGCATATCAAGTTGTGGCTTGCCTGGAACTCTCCAATCCGTCAGTCGGCCAGGAGTTTATGTTGAGTTCAGCAGTCACAGATCAGGGCACCGTTTGGATAGTTTTCTGGTCAGCAAGGGCGGTTGGTTGATGGTGAAGGGACTTGTCACAAGATGTTTTTTTCTTCTTCATTGATGATGTTGCTGCTGCTGATGTTGATGATGTTGATGATGATGATGATGATGATGATGATGATGATGATGATGATGATGATGATGATGATCACAATAGAGCTTACGAACCCAACCCCCTCCAAAAAAAGACACCTTCACGGCACAGCCTCTACACAGCAAGGTTTCCCCTGACGAGAAGTTTCAGCAGACCAAGAACCAAGGAAGTCCTGAAGGCGTCTTCACAGCATAGATATTTTCAACGACAAATTTCCTCCCCACTGCCCGTCTTGGCTTGCACTTTTTTGAGATTTCGCAAGATAAATATATCGGTCTCGAAAAAGGGGGCCAATCCAGTTCCCTTTCTTTGGGTCCCAAAAATTGAGACACAGCCAGATATTGAGGATGTGTGTTTCAATGTTCTTGGGTGGTCTTTATTGAAACCCAAGGACGTATTAAATAGATGCCTTTTTTTGTCAGAAAGTTGTTGAAGTATAGGGAGCTCAGGTTGGGTCCCATGGTCAATGGTGGTTTGGTAGGGAAGGCTTCTTCCCGAAAGTTAGATTGATGAATTCAGTTAGGTTTTGACCCATGAATAAGTATAGCTTGGTGTACCTTTTTTTCAAACAAAAACGACACCTCTTGTGTTAACAGAAGGGAATTTAGAAGTTTTCTGGGCACTAGTCTCATGATCTCCACTTCATCCCAGAAATAGTGTCTTTCCTTTCATCTTCTGTATTTTTCCTTTGATGTTTGTAAGGTTTTGTCCCTGTTTTTGCCAAACCCCTTCAAGCCAAAGTCGTTTTGGTTGGTTGGTTGGTTTGGATCAGCCGGCCGTCCCTGATGTCACCTCGTTTTTTTTCTCGAGGTTTGCCATTGAAGCAGTTCGGTGCACTGTTGGTCTCTCCTGTAGATGCACATTTGTTGGAAGCACCCCAGTTGAACTGGCAGGACGGGAGTTTTCATAAGCCACCCTTTTTTTTTGTTGGTCAGGCAGGATGGAGGGGGGGCCAGCAGATTTAAGTGATGCTTCACCTGGTTTAGTTGAGATTCTTCGGGGGGGAATTAACAGTCATATAGTCTTGTCATAATTTGTTGTGAACAATTTTTAAAGATGTTTTAAGATGTTTCGTTGCATGCAAGTTTTGACCTTGATTTGGCCAAGCTAGCTCCCTTAAAGGTGGCTTTTGTTTAATGGTTACATCACCCAGCTTTCATACGCTGTACCTATGAAAATGCCAAAAAAGTGCCCACCAGCGGATGTAATTCTTTTGCAGAAAGCTTTTTAACTGGTCGCCACATATAAACCTTGCAAACCTAACAGTGCTCTCCTTGTGAAATATGTATTTTTTGGGATCTGCTTTAAAAAATCTCTACATTTCTGAGAAAAAGATCTCCCCCCCAAGTCCATGGTGCACCAATATCCAGCTTTTTTGTTGAGGAGCTGTTTCTTTTTTGGAGGGGGGAGGGAGGGAGGAGGCTAAAGCTATTGTGCCGCCCAGTTTTTCTTCCGGCAGAAGAGGAGTTGCAAGCCTCTGGCAAGTGGATCATGCAGAAGAATGCTGGCCTTGTCAGGCTGGGCGAGTCGAGGGATGGGCACCTGTCAATTGAACCGGCACTCCCCCAGTGCCACCCCCTCGAGTTAATGATCCCTTGATAAGGCCTTATTTCCTGGGGGGAGGTGGTATTGGGGGGGAGTACTCTTAAATTCCTATGACACTAGGTTTCAGTTGAGTTTATGATAGAAAAACGTAGATGGAAATAGAAAAAGATGGATGTGACATCTCAAGCGCCAAGGTATTTGAGTCTTTCTAGGTGTATTCTGCCACGTTGGGATCCACATCATGGTGGATCGAAACAAGCCATGTCTAGTTCCAGGAAAGTAAAGATTCAACATGTGTGTACTGCACTTCCCCTATTCGGCTTTTGTTTGGCAAAAGATATATATATATATATATGTATATGTATATGTATATCTAGTTAATTTGAGTCAACATGCCCCTTTTGTTTGTGTCTTTTTTTGGCGGTTGTTGGTTAGGGCTCCACACCTGTGGAAACTTGGACTAAGGATTCGGCGGCCGGTACTTCCTCTGCAGGTGCGTGTGATGCCGCCGACAGCGCCCAGCATCATTGACTATTCGGATTCTTATGTGCAGGCGTTTTTTTCGTTGGGTTTTTTGGTTAGGTGACCTTTTTGATTTTGGCTGGGTTGGATCAGTTGATGGCAAGGGAATGGGGCCATGGCCCCATAGATATGACTTGCAAGCTGCCAGGCGATCGAGCGTCCGCTGATGTTTTGGGCCACATTCTTTTTGGTCTTGGAAGTCTTGGAGTTTTTCTTTCTTCGAAAAGCCTCCACCAAGGGACTTTCCAATAGGACCGAGTGACCGGAAAAAAGGGGAAAAAACCAGGGTTGGAAGCTGGGCTTGATCCGATGCAATTTGTCTCCTTTAGAATAGCCACTCAAACGATTGAGTCGCCGTCACATGCGATTGCTCCAGTCAATGCTGGCTGCCTTGTCTGTGAAAAAAATGACATAAACTCTAACAGGCATATAACTCCAATGGTACTTCACTGACACTTGTGGGTAGTTGTACATACCAACCAACCAGCCATCTGCTGAAAAGTCAGGAATTATTTGGAATAATTTTCTTCCATTCAGTGTGGGGGCAACTGTCCCCGATCCACCCACCCAGCCACCTTCAGGATCATCAAATTCATGTCACGCTTGCGCTGGCTTTTGACCTCAACCTGTGCCTGCCTGGCGCTCTTTCGCCTCTCCTCCCGCTGGAAGGAACGTCGCAGCCGTGGCAAGGTGGAATGGGTGAAGGGTTGGGGATCAGCTCGAGGTTGTTGGTGAGGAGGTTGGGGATCATACAGGGATAGCAGCTTGTCTGGGCTAGAATGATGGTGTATTTTTCTGCATGTTGTTCTGGAAAATTTTGAGTTTTGCTGATTTTTGAGTAGAAAGATTCGATATAGTTATAGTTTCTCGGGATCCTTATACGAATCTATATTACCAACAGTTGTAGGAATCAATTGATTTTAATTTTCAAATTTGGATCATCACCTGTTGTTTCTGAGTTGGACAGCTCTGAGTCTGGGTGGAGGCCATCATCAGCGATGTCTTGGGTGTCCAATCTTCACAGCGCGAAGCGCGGCTGAGTGCGTTGACGATTCTGATGCAGACCTTTGTAGTGTGTGGCTGGTCCCATGGCACAAAGGCAATTTATTCTCAGCTAGGGTGAACCAACCCTTCATAAAGGAAATGGTTGGGTAAACCTCTAACCGTGTCTATGTGCAGCTAAGTGGTTGTTCCTTTTGGACTTGCCAATCCTCGAGTAAGATTTTGGCAATTTCTTTGGGCCAAAAAAAACCTTATCGTTCATTGACCTCAACATCATTCACTCCAACTTTGTTGCACTTTGAATCATTCTACTTCGATGGTTGATTCTCGCTGGTATGCACCAGAAACTCATAGGTTGCCCACAATACTGGGATGATTGTATGGCCAGTTGATGCAAAGAAACCCTGAAACTTTACATTGAGATACCCAACATCGCCACATTTCATGGGAAAAACTTTTCCAAGCCAGCATCTATCCGAGGTTTTTTTTGGTCCAAGGTGGTCCTGCGAATGGTCATTCATGGGGGATTTCCCATCAATGGTGCATTCTTTGGGTTGGTGTCATATACCTTAAGGTCAAAATAGATGGCACAGATACCAAAAAGGTAGGTTAGTAAAGGATGCTTATAAACCAACAGGTAAGGGACTGTGCCATCTACTTTTTTCAATTTCTGTACTGACCCCCTGTTGATTCAGGTGGATTTGGGTCTTGGCGATTTGCGGCATCAAAGTGGGCCGTTTGCTGCTCTCCACTTCGGTGGGAGCCTTGCTCTTGGGTTTCGTGGGCAGGTGCGTTGTTGGGGGGGGGGCATGGCGACGAAAAACAGGGTGATCCAACAATCTACACCTCGGAAACCGAACATGTCCCCTAAAACGGAACTATTTCAATAGGAAATGCACCTTCCAACCATTGATTTTCAGGGGACATGTTAGTTTTCAGGGGAGTACGCATCTACGTTCAGGTCCCATGAATTTTTTTGGATGAAGAAGTAGGTCACCAGTTTTATTGAAAGAAAAGAATGGCATTTCAATCATGAATAAACTTAAAGAAGTTACTCCTGCCAAAGCAGCAGTGCCGCCAGCGCCAGGGACGTGTTGTCCAACATGCTGAGCTGCTTGGTGATCTACTTGACTCAACCTTTTGCGCAAGGTGATTGGATCACCTTGGAGCAGGGTCAAGATGGCTGGGCTGAGGAGATTGGGCTCTTCTACACGATGCTTGGGCCCCGATGTTTCTTTAAGGGGGCGAGCCGGGGGGTGCCGGAAAAATCTTCTGTGGGGTCAAGGGTCAAGTTCTGTCGGATTTTCATCTAGAAATAAGTTTGAAGATTTCAACGAAAAATCGTTGTGGGAGGAAGGCGGGAGGGGTTGCCAAACCATCTCAACTCAAAAAAAGAGATTAAATCTACCCAAAAGACTGGCAGGATTCTTCTAGGGTGTTTGTGATACACCTAATTGAAAGGATGAGAGACAACCAAAACATACAAGGAGTGAAGGGGGAAGAGGTGGGCAAGGCTGTTGAGCTGCGTTGCTTATGCCTTCAGATGTGTGGAAGGGTGTGGAACACTCTCCAAGGTTACTGAAATGCTATGACAAAAACCTCGAGTTGTGAAGGCTCATATATCAAAATCATCATTTACCAGCATCCATATGTGGAATTTTACCGGGTAGGAGATCCAGGTCAGAAGAGAGGAGACAAATTCTTCGGCATGGTGGCATGGAAAAGATTTTGGAAGATTATCCATGACGGCCATGACTTTGCCTATGAACGCCAAGAGGAAATCGACTTATCTATTGATATCTTATTGAAACTGTTTTGATTGGTTGGTTTCATTGCGCCCCTGAGAATTCACATTTTGAACCTCAAAATCACCTAGTGGAAAAGGAAAACCATCTTCCAAATGCCAAACCTCCAGGGTCCTTTGGGTTCCAGGTCAATGTTCAAGGGTGTAGGCCTGTATGAATAGTGCTGTTTTCCACCTCCAGGTAACCTAAAGGTGTTTTTTTCTCTCAAAAAAATGACTCGAGGTTTTTGCACCTTATTTTTTTTTGACCGAGCTCTTTACTCCAGAAGCTGTAAAAAGTGGAGGTTCTATACCCTTTGAAGTCTACAAAAAAAAGGATAAAAACGGGGGGATTGATTCTATCTCCCCGCAACTGTGGGATTGATTCACCAATTTTTGGTCACCTTGGAAGCTGTTTTGTTCTCCGTTGGGCCGTTCGGTTGGGCCTTCGTTGGTTTTCTGGCCTGGAAACAGAGGAAAGTGATTCAATGGGACAAGCGACCTCTCTATGTTCCGAACTTCCGCGCCTCCGACGGCACAGAGGTGGTGAAGTAGGTCCAGATGTCATTTGAAGAAACTCATATTGGAGGGATTAAACAATGTAAATGTATGTAATTTGGATGGATTTTCTCTTCAAAATTCATTGTTTGGGTTGGTAATACAATGACCTCTATTGTTTGGGTTGGTAATACTTTGACCTCTGAGCAACATCCTGTTGGTTGTTGGGGAACTTTTTTGTTTGGGTGGATAAAGATGGGAGGACTTGGAAAAAAGGAGGGACGACTTTGCATGGATACACCAACATATGAGAGGTGATTTAGCCGTGAATTTTGTATATATATATATACATACACATTGAATTACCCCCCACCCAGTAACAGTCACCACCAGGATCATTACATTTTTAGTAGGGAATCCTTATAAACCTTCATTTGTGACTGTTACTGGGTGGGGGGTAGACCAAATATATACATGTAAAGTTTAATACATCTATGTAAATCTTTGCCCAGCTCCCTTCTTGCATAAATTTCTCAGGTGTTGTGCAAATGCTGGTGCAGAACAATTCGCGGATGACCAACCGGCGCGTGAGATTTGATTTCAAGCTGCGCTTACAAGATATTCCCAAGGTACCAAAGCTTAATAAAAAAATCGTCAACCGAAAGAGACACTGAAACAGTTGAAATCTGCGCTCTTCGTTTGCAAACGTCTTGGAAGCTATGGTGTGTTACTTGTGGATGATTTGTTGAAGTATACTTATGGTAGCTCTGGTATTGGTGGTATTGGTGGTATTTTGCCGCCTCCTTTTCACGTTTGCAGCGGTCTTTCGTATGGGTATATATTATGTATATATATATATCCATATATATTTATACACCATCTCTGAGCAGTTTTTTTCTTTGTATGTCTCATGTGTGCGTCAAAAATGTGTCACAGGTACCTGCGATTGTGAAGGATATTGAGGATATGATCAAAAACCATCCTCAAGTCGATTCGGTGACCCATCGTCTTGTAGGATGGCGTCAGGCAAGATTGGGGACTGGGGGATGGTTGGGCTTAGGGGTCAACTTGTGTTGGTGGATATCTTGTCATCATTTTTTTGGTTATTTTCCCTTTATCATCACCACCATCTTGATCATGATCATCATCATCATCATGATCATCATCATCATCATCATCATCATCATCATCATCATCAACAACATCATCATCATCATCATCATGATCATCATCATCATCATCATCATCATCATCATCATCATCATCTATCGTTTTGTTTATGTAATTATCTTTATGGTGTTGTTTTTTTGCAGCATGAATCAATCATATATGTTTTCAGTGTCTCATTTCAAATTTTCGGATCCCAAAATTCGCCAACAGAAATGGGCGACTCAACTTCACTTTTATGACTTGAAGGAAGGGTCAATTTTTTGAACCGCATTCTTTTTGTCAACACTTTTGGTCAAATACCCATCGTTTACCAAGACGTTTTGGTATCGGGCTTTTCAAGTCGGCAAAGCATGTGTTTCTCCCATGTGTTTCCCGGGAACATTTGTGAACTTTTGGATTTGCCTAAGTATTCCGATAAGACTTGGATTTTGATATCACGTTTTTTTGAAAATTGTGGGAGATTTCCAAATCTAAGGGTCCAACACCTTGGAGTTATATAAGGTTTTTTTTTTTTTTTTTGGGGGGGGGGGTGCGGAAAAAAACAAAAAAAACACCACAGATTTCCATGCAATCTGGGGAATACTGAAGGTGGGTGACTATTCTGCCAACATTTGGCTCTCTTGTTTCGTGGCAGCCGAAAAATGCTTCCGACTTTGGCTGGGCGGCGAAACCCTGGAGGTGTTTTTTTTTGTTTTTCTATTGCAAATGGTTTTTGTTACAAAAAGGACATGTTCTTTCTTGAATGGATTAGGGTGTTTTTACACATATTTTGGGATAGTCTTGCAAGACACAGAAACTGGAAGTGATGCAGTCTTGAGCAAACCAGGAGTCGGGAAAAAACTAGCAGCATTTGCAGAACACCCACGTGGGGATGAAAACTCTCCAAGAAATCTTTGAGTGATTGTTGAACATGGTTTGGCGTCCCTTTGGCGATGCACATTTACCAATCCTTTTGGCTAAGGCTACACCAAATCCACAGAACAGGAGCATCGGGCCGAAAGTGTGCGAATTTCATTCGAATTTCTAGAAGTCTCTCAGATGGGGTGATATAGAATGATATGACATCAATATATGTACATTTGCATATATACATTTTACAGATGATGTATGGTATATGATGCCATTGATATGACTCTATTTCGAGGTGTATTTCCATGTATCTATATATAAATATACGTAGATTCATATGTGAATATGCAAGTATAGCATTCAGCCCTCAGCATATCTTTTAAAATGCCAGTGGGGCAAATCTGATTTCGAGCTTGAAATGTTTTTTTTGGGTGGGGTAATTTCCACGTCCAACGCAATGGGATTCCCCTCCAAATTGTGGTTCAGCAGGACATCAAGCTTTCTCACTACATTATGGTTGAGCAGTCCGTGCTGGAACGCTGTACTGTTGCTTGGTGACTATTCCGAAAAAAAAAAGCCCAATCGCCCTTGTGCCAAACATTGTACTGTATCTTTTCAGAAGGGAGAAAGACCTCAAAAAGCAAAGAAGGCCTCACAGCTCCTCCCGATTTTTCTCCCCTTTTTGTGCATCCTTTACTTTTTCTGTAATCCTCCAATGGAGTGATGTTTTTTTGTTTGGGAGATTCGAACTTTGATGAAACATTTTCAAAAAAAAAACGACCGTAAGGTTGCCCTATATTTGACGTAGATTCATGTGGTGGATAGTAGATCCCAATTTCTTGGAGGATTAAGTGGTTAGCAACCCCCATTTGGAAGGGGAGCAACCCTACTGAGGGGACTTACTAACCATGGTTGATAAGCACTTGCTAAATGGGATCATCCTCCAAGTAGTAAATCCCAATTAGGGGACACGACAGATCTCAAACTTCACGGGAAATTCCAGGGATTCCCAAAAAGTCGGACCCCCCTTACCACCACTGCGATAAGAATTTGTTGAAATATGGGAATGGTACAGGAAGCTTATGGAGTCCAGGGCTCCCACGGTTTTCAAGGGGTCCTTGGAAAGTACTTTCCAGCAAATTAGCATGGGGAAGGAAAGTCATTCTTTATAATAGGAGATGCATCTTCAGTCACGTTTTTTCCCTCCCATTGTCATGTTAGTTTTCTTGGGTGTAAATCCCCATGCAAAGATGACAAATCCCTCACTCTGCCCAGACCATCATCTACAAACACGGCGCTGACTTCGCCTCATCAACTGAAGTCACAGTGCGGGGTGATGCAGCAGAAGCGGTCGCCAAACTGTTGGAGCAACAAGGGAAATCCAGTACCGACGCAGCGAAGGTGGGACGTTTATTTGGAGATAATGTTTTGGATGAGCTTCAGTTCAGGGAATGGAATGGACTAAGAATGTGTTTTTTTCTTTCTCTCTCCCTCTCTCTTTTTTAAATGTCATTTTTTTTTAGAATACATATCTTATCTATACATGTATATATGTGATGGCCTGTTTTTATTCTTTGTTTAGTTGTGCTTGTCACAACCGTTTGGGATTTTTCCCGTTTTTTTCGGCAGGCCAATGTGAAAATCCGCACCCCAGAGGTGGGGACAGTTGTTGTGACCGTCGTGGGGGTTTGGAGTTTGGGGGCACCAAGATATTTTCGCATTGAAAAAAAACCTGGTTGTTTAGGGTACTTAGGGGATAATACTACTCAGTTATGTTGGGGGTTATTTCATAGACCACTATGAGGATCCCTGTTCAACAACCAGTATAGTGGAAAGGAAGGCTGTTTTTTTTTTGTGGCTGCCTGGCTCACATATATACTCCCCCGACAACTAACGGTTAAAGCACCTGAAAATGGATGGTTGGAAGATCCTTTCCTTTTATTTTTGAAATGGTTCCATTTCAGGGGACATTCGCTCATTTTCGGTGGAGGCAGGAGTTCAACAAAATACCTGAGGTTATGTAGGCTTATCAGCTGATTTTTTCAACTTAACAGAGGGAAAGCCAACGGAAGTGAAGTGAGTAGCTGGATTTTGAGTCTTTTTAGAGTCAAAGTAGATGGGCCAATGAACCTTTCATGTAGGTTAGTCCCTGGTCTCTGAATCACCAAAAACTTGAGACTTGGGGCCTTACATGAGATAGTTGAAGGTTTGGTTGTTTGATAAATTTGGGTTGATGTGTTGATGGTCCTACGCTTCAATCCATGTCGGGGTTACTTGTTTTGAGCCATCCCTTTGAACCTACATGAGTACATGTCCTTATATATGTATATAACCTGTATATATATATATATGTACACATATCTGAAATATATCTGCAGTATAATACATAAATACACACATGACATACCCACGTGGGCTTCCCTTCAACAGCCGCACTTGTTTCTTTTGGGACGAAAAAAAACCATTGCTGACGACCTCAATTGGTTCGAGAGTTGAAATTGGGTGAAATACCATCATGTACACACCTGAAACTCAAAAAGGCAACTTCAAAATGGGGGGCCCCCTGCAAAAGGGGAGATCCCGGTAGATTGAAAGCTTCCTACTTTCAGTGTGAAATTCCACCAGCTAATCTGGCCATGGGATTGGGGTAGTTCATCATTTGCAGGGATCGACATCACTGAGATCATGACGTAAGATCAGATGTTTGGAGTTTCTGTAAATTTTCACCATGATTTTTTTCTCCAAAGAAAGGAGAGCAAATCCCACGACTTAAAAACCTGAAAAGACCCAATTCTATCCTGAGAGCTGACCAGAAAGTGTGGCAATTTCAGTTGTGATGGGAAAAGCTACTAGAAACCCAGTTGGTCCTAGTCCCATGCACAACGATGGAGTCCCGATTCAAAAGATTGATAGTTTTGACACGGAAGGGGCACGTGTGTTTCAAAAAATTGAGCTGCGTTGCAGGAGAAGCACCATGTTGTGCCTTCCAGAGAAAGAGAGCTGCATGATACTCGCAATGCCGTCCTGCAGGCCGTTTTACTTCGGTATCAGCAGGTATTCTTGGCAGGGTTTTTGTTATTCATGTTGTGTTACTTCGTTTGTAAACGTGTCTTTGTTGGAAGCGTTTTGCAGTTCTTTCTTCGCAGGCCAGCGAAGAACAGCTGAGAAAGCAGCAGCTGGAAGTGGAGAAGAAAGAGAAGGTCTTGGGATGGAAGTTGATGGCAACATGTTCTAAATTTCTTAGGAGATTTGGATGCTGGAAATCTTGTAACTCAGTGGTTCTGAAATTTCTCAACGAATGAAAGGCAAGTGGAATAGACACTCTAGGAAGTAAGGGGGGCCCCTTAGATTTTTGTCGGTTTCCAAAGCATTTTCACGGCATGAACCTAGGAGTTGCGAAGTATTCAAGGTTAGTTAGTGCTGATGCTTATCTTGAATCGCTTTCACATTTTTTCGTTTTTATCTCTGATGTGAGTTACAAAGCCCAAAGAAGAAACACAGAACCCTCTTTATTCTATCTTTGACAAGATCTCCCCCAAAGATTTATTTTTTTGCATCAAAGGTGGCCTAACACATTTTCTACAAAGGCTGCAAAGTTGTGATTTGATGAACACTACTTTTCTTAGGTCCGAAATGTTGAACGATATTGATTTCTATGGAGGTGGAGGGTGGTCGCATTGCTAAAAAAGATATACTTGACAGCAAATTCCCAGATGTTCCCTACTCATTATTTCATTTTGCAAAAAGGTACAAAACTTAGATTTTTCCGAAGATTTTTTGTTTTCTTTGAAAAATCTAACAAAACCCTCCCTCCCAGGAGTGGGGTCCCAAAAAACATTTTCCAACCTATGGGGTCCCTGGGGCATAAATCATCCCATCCGGGAATCGAGGAGCTGAAGGGCAAGGAGCAAGAGTTGAAGGAAAAGGAACAGCATCTGAAAGAGTTGGAAGCCGGCGTGACGGCAGGGCCGACCGTTTTCGTGAAATTTTTTGTTGGCCGTTTTTGAAGTTTTGGTGGATGGGATGGGGATTTTTGGATGGTAAAAAAGTCGAAGTCTGAATCCTGGATATGTTCTTTTTTTCTCTTTTTTCGGAAGAATTTTTGGGAATCCAGGACAATGTGACATTGTTGTTATGGCCTAATTCTCTGTTTTCTGTTTTGTTTTTATTTTTCATCTTTCTCGAATTTCCCAGCAGAACTCTGGCCCGATTTTGATGAACCGCTGGAAAGGCAGAGAAAAGCACAGGCGACAGCAAAACTTCCGCCGCCGATGGGGATTCCAAAGTGACGGAACCTGAGATTGCTACGTGAGCGACGATTGCCATGATGAAAATGAAGGTTCCAAAGTCTCCAATAAGGTTATATAGGTCTTTTTTGTCGAACTTTTGCTGGAATCAAACCAGAGGGTTTTTGCTGCATCATTTTTTGTTTGTTTTCCACAAACTTCTTGCAGAGTGAAGTCGCACATGATACAACTCCTGAAAAAGTTAAGTTGAAAACAAAGCCGCTCATGTGTCACTTTTGGCGAAAAAAAGATCGCCATGTGTTGACGGGTCAAAGTATCCGTGATGTTACCTACAAGGAACCGTGATGTTCACTTAAACCGCTTCACTACCCACCGTTGTACCGGGGGGAAATCATGCTACGGCTTCAACGGCCCTCGTTTGGCCCATGGAGAAACACTGCATTTTCTGAATGAAAGGCCTTTGAAACTCAAGAAGTTTTTTTTTGTGGAAATTTGTTCCAGAAGGCTGGAGCGTTTTTTTTTGGGAGTTTGTTGCTGGTTTTGGAGTCGTTGTTGTTTTGTTGTTTTGAAAGATTTCAGCAGACTTTTGGGTTTCCGCGCCACAAATCTGGGCACCCATGTGTCTGGTGCGAAAAGCATCGCGTTGGCGTTGGAAAGGGTTGGGGAGAAAAGATGCGCAGCGGTATTTTTGCAGACCTGAGTGATGCAAATTCATCACGCAACCGATAGATCATTGGCAACGTTGAAGAAAGCACAAGAAATCGCACACAACATCACAAACAACATCACAAAACACCATTTTTTCCCACATTTTTTGCTCGCTTTCTTTGTAGAAATTTGCCTTTTCTTCAAGTCATTTGTGTTTTTTTTTACCCAGATCTACTTCGACCAAACAGACTCCGTGGAGCAGCAGGAAGTTTTACCGATGGCGTGGTTGAGGTTGAGTGGTCAAGAGTGAAGAGCATCATTTTCTTGTATGGGATTTTATGAATTTTTACGAGCCCACCTTGAGGTTTTAATAATCTACACCAATTATGGTTCTAATTAGAATATTTTTGAGGGTTGTATGGGGTGTACATAACAACTACTCCTTGTATCCAACAACTACCTTAACCTTTTCTTAAGATTGGGGTGTATACAAAAACAACTACCCCCTTGTATCTGACAACTGCCTCAGTTCTTTTTTTCAAGGTTTGGTTGGGGTGTATATACTGTAATAACAACTACCACAACCTATACAAGTAAATTTGAGCGGCTTGATGAACGGGATTTTGTTCTGTTTCACCAATTTCATCTCCCAAACCCATTGAAATCTCTGGACAGAAACGGAATTTATAGGATTGAAAACACTGGAACAAAAAGGATATATGCATGGGCTCGTGCAAGGTGGGCCCCTACGATTGTAATACATGGAGTTATGGGGCCCCTAGAAATGGCCGAAAATAAATGCGTAACTGGGGTTATTCACCTCTATAAAATGGAGTTATAACCCCACTTATAACTGGATCCGGGGTCCAGCTTGTAGGGGTAACAAGATATAATTTTCTGTGTCTGAAAAATTGGGTCTTTGTTCGGAGTCCATTGGATTTCCGATACTGAAATCACCTTCCAGCAATGTCAGATTTCTTAGAACATGCGGAATCCCATTCCCATGTTTGTTTTACAGGGCAATCAATTCACAGTTTATTGGGTCCATATATCTTTTTTCAGTCGGTACTTGGAAATTCTTCGGTTTGCTGACAGCAAGGGTCGGCCGAAAACTCTCAGCTTTAAAGACTGGCATTCTTAGCATGGAAGACGGCTACACCAAGGTAAGCAGTGTCAACCCCTCCTGTGGTTTTGTGGCCAATGGAACAGTTGATACTTTCTAAAATAGGCATATCGAATCTCACTTCGAGATGAAGATTTGCCTGGGTAATTCATGTATGTACGTTTACTGGCCTGCTGTAAGCCGGAATGTCAACACTTGGGATGATGATGATGATGATGATGATGATGATGATGATGATGATGATGATGATGATACATACATACATACATACATACATACATACATACATACATACATACATACATACATACATACATACATACATACATACATACATACATACATACATACATACATACATACATACATACATACATACATACATACATACATACATACATACATACATACATACATACATACANGACAGACAGACAGACAGACAGACAGACAGACAGACAGACAGACAGACAGACAGACAGACAGACAGACAGACAGACAGACAGACAGACAGACAGACAGACAGACAGACAGACAGACAGACAGACAGACAGACAGACAGACAGACAGACAGACAGACAGACAGACAGACAGACAGACAGACAGACAGACAGACAGACATACATACATACATACATACATACATACATACATACCATCCACTCATTTTCACCACCATTATGCCGGTGTGCTCCGTTTTTTTTGTTGTCGCCCTATTTGCCGGCCTGAAAATAGGAAGTCGTGTCCTTCCTTCGGGCCAAGCTCTGCGAGGTGCAGCTGGCCGGATTGGGATGTGGATTTTCACCCCAAATCCTTGGGGGAAATGATCAAATTTTTGACGAATGTTTTTTTAACAATGAGTTGAAACCCAGCAACTTAGACAAAGATGGTCTGGAAATGGGATTTTTCTTTTGTTCTATAACATTTTTTTTTGAATGGTTTGCTTTACCTTTGACTTCCGAAAGAATCTCACGGCTTTTTACTTTTAGGTCGTTTATATGCTGATCCTTGAGAGTATGCTCTCATTTCAGGGATTCTTTACCTTTGCGATGATCTGACTTCCGTTTTTTTCAACGGGCCAATCCAGGTCTTTGCCGTGCTTCTGAAGGAGCTGGAACCGTGACCCCATGTTTTTGGGTAGTTTTGGGGGAAAGGGATAGAAAACGCGAACATTTTTTTATCAAATAAATTGTGGTCAAAGGAAGGTATCTCATTGAACCCACCGTTAAAGTTAAAGCCTTGAAATGAGGAAAGCACCTTCATATCAAATATTTGAAGTGATTTTGACCCCATCTTTTCAAGCCTTCTTATGGAATGGGGTTTTTGATGCCTTGACTTGGCGCATGCGGGAAAGATACAATTTATGTGATCATGGGGACCCAGTTGCAAGCCATATTTTTCTGAACATTTGGCCTTTGCAAACTTTCAAGCTTCAAACTTAAGTTGAATCACTTGCAAAAGATGAGATCTTGAAGATGTCAGAGAGATTGGAACCAATTCTCTTAGTCTTCAATATCTGAAAAGTTCTGTTTTATCTGACCGTTGTTTGGGAAGTGATTTCCGAAAAGTTTTAAACCATTTCTTTGAGTGAAAGGTATCTGTGGCATCGAGACCGCTTCATTTTGGAGCCACGATGAGCAGCAAGAAGTCCACGGTGGGTCACTGGTGTTTTCAGGGGAACCAACTTCAGATCCTCCAAAAATCTACACTACGCATGGGAAAGTCCACCATTTTGATGGTATTTACCAAGAAAACTAGTGATTTTCTATGGCGATTTGTTAGTCTTACCGGAGGGTAGCAACATCTTTGGAGGAAACTCTGATTCACAAATTACTTTACCAGTTGTCATTTGTTTTTTTTTGGGAGGTCATGATGTTGTTGAGACGAAAAACAAACACCCAATGTCTCGAAGAATTTGCTTGGAACTTGCTATGGTTACATAGCTTGAAAAACTGGGAGTTTGGAAGTTCGAAAACTACTGCTGATGGAAAACACTCCGGCTAACCACCAGGGATGGAAAGACACCGATCTTAAAAAATGGGGAGTAGTTTGCTACCAACCTCAACTGGTTGACGTTTCGCCGGATTTCAGAACCATAGAAATAGTATATCTCTTTTGGGATGGTATCATTTCAGGGTTCGCTTGGGATGTCTTGGGGCAGATTTTCGTTGAGGTTGGTGATTCACCTCTGGGAAATTGTTTCTGCCATGGTTTGTTGTAGAAAGTGGGACGATTCAATTTGAAACTCGGCTTATACCCTAAATATATTCCCCTACAAGAAACTAAACCTCTATAGATTCACATAAAGATAGCTGCCTTTATCGAGACATAGGAATCCTTAAAGGAAATCAACATCAACATCAACTTCAGAACTGTTACTTGGATTGCTACTATGAGATGCCCACCAAAAATTGCTTTACTCCCTGGAAGTTTAACAGTTCGCCCCTGAAAATATACCGGGACCCATAAGGAAAGTCATTTTTCAGGGGCGAAAACGTTAAACTTCGGGGGGAAAAACCAGTTCTCCATCCTTCATTTGATCATGGTGACACCGAGGCCATGTCTCGAGGATGTTCCTCACCTGGCCGGTCACTTGCGTATAGGCCCCATGACAAGTGGTGACGTGATTGGCCGATTTGCCTCAAAACTGCAAGCATCTCTGCGGGGATTTTTCTGTCACCTGAAAACGGCAAATAGCAAAAGTTATCATTACTGGGTATAACCTTTCTGGGATATAACTTACCATTACTGGGAGTTGTATTTCTTATTTTTGGGAACATTTTGGAATGACTGAGCAGGTGTTGGAAGCTACAACAGCTCATGTGTTAAGTGACAAAATTTGTTTGATTCTGGATTCCATTTTTTTTCGAGCCCAATACCACCTACTTGCTCGGAAGAGGAGTTGCCATTTTGTCAAACAAAATGAGTTGTAAGCTAAGATGCGAAAAATTACCCACTAAGATCCATTCTTGTTGAAACTTTGATGGTGTTTTTTTCTCGGATTTTCGTTGAACGAACTCCTGTTGCATCCATCGACTGGTTGGCTTCTTGATGCCTTGGCAAAACTCTTGGGTTTTGGCTCAGAAACCATTCAAAAAAAAGCACTTTTGCAAAACCCTGGTCGCCAAAGACCTTTTCCAGAGTCCTCTTTGTTTCGCCATGGCCCACGAGCGCCTTGGAGTGATCTTTGTGAGTCGTTTTTGGGTGGTGAATGGGAGTGATTTTGAGGTTTAAAGCCTGCTCAGGAGATGATGGGTTTTTGATGATATTTGCATCAGGTATTCGTAAGTGACACCATTTTTTTGTGGTGAAAGCTGGTACTTCCAACGTGGAAGTGCTCTAGACAACTAGATTGACTGGATGTTCTTCCCTCTTGAAGATGTGAATGTAACTTACCGAAGTTTTTTTGATTCAAAAAGGTAGCCTGACCATGACCTAGGATGGGTATGCCCGAATTTTTTGATTAGAAACCACAACATTTCTTGAATCTTTTGCCATGTTTATGTCATGATTTGTTGAGATTTAAGTTGAAGAGGATTGGTCCTGTCAATTTTGGTTGCAAGGTCTATTATTTTCCTGTTGGGCTTCAGCTGAGTGAATACTTTTTCGCGTTTAAACATCTCTTTTCGGCTGGGAATCGTAAGTAAGACCCTGATAACCAAAAATCCCCTTCAAGCTTTTTTTCAACCAGTAACTTGGATTTATGTACATATGACTATGTATGGTTTCAAAATTCTTCCCAGGAGATATGCCAAACCAAATTTTCCCACTTTAGAGGTTTGGGAAGGGTTTCCATCAGCTTCCTGGCCTGGAACTTTCCGTCCCATGCCTTTCAGATGCGGATGCGGAGCGTGCGGAAATCATGCGGATGGCCAGGAATTCCGGGCGCGCCTTGGAGCTTGTGTATATTTGAAAAGGTGGGGGAGGGCGTTGATTTGGCAAGTAACATACACCCCTGAAGATTAACGGCTGGAACACAATTCTCTGGAGGTTTGGTTCAGATCATTTTCCTTTCTTCTAAATGGGTGATGGATTTTTTGGTTCCATGTGAAAATCTTCCAGGGTGTATGTTACTTGGTGGTCTCTTAAGTTCAGCTAATGGTTTGGGGGGGCGATTCGAATGCCAAACCACCGGGCCACAAACCACTAATTTTCCATCGGAAGGGTGTTTTTTTTTTTGAACTCCACCCACTTTTAGAGTTTCACCAAAGTAAAAGTATATATGTATGGTATAGTATTGTAGAAACAATGACTTTTTCCCAAAATTTCTTAAGCTTGATTGTTTCTTGATATTTCTCATGTCGTTTTGGAAAGATTAAAGTGAACAAAAATGCGTTGAGATGATGACTAAGGAACATCGAGTTGAATGTCGAGTTGAATGGTTCTGCTGCTCATGTGTTCTCCTTTGCCTAGATTTTGATTGGTTGGGTATGGCCTTTGTTGTCACCATAGGTTCTACATACACATAAAGAGATGCCAACAAGGCTTTTTCTTTCCTTGGAAATAGGGGGGGTTAATTGGTTTTTCATCCGTTTTTGACTCACTTCGTAGACTGATAGTGGATGGATAATCGTAATTTGCTATGGACTTCAGTGAGAACAACTCACTTTTGGCCTGGGATTATGACCGGCAGTCACTTGCCCCAAGACTCTTTGTTACACATGGGATGTGTTTTCTGATTAAAACGACAGCTTGCACACCCGGAGTATCAAGGAGATTGGTGCGAAACTCTGGCTCTTTGGGCATGTTATTGGCAGTGCATCCTAAGATTACAGGAATTGGCATTGCGTCTTGGCTCCACAAAATCACACACGTTTCCAGACATGCGGGTGGTCCTCTGGGACCCCGGGTTTTTTGAGGGGCATGTTCCAAAAAAAGGTGTTCTTTTCATTTTGGCAGACGTGAGATGACTCAAAGTTTCCTGAGTTCCCGAAATCGCCAGAAGCTTTTTTTCCCTAACCCATGACGGATCCATGGGACTGGTACCTTTACCTAAATTTACCATCTTTTACCATAAAAATCAACCAAATGTAGGAAACATACCATACATGGATCCTATGGGTAAGCAACTGTCCGTTCGCATCTGTTTGCTGCAACGTGACATTCCTGTAACTTGCCACCCACGCAACTTTCCGGGAAACAGAATCTTCATCGGAAGGAAGGCACCCATCACATGTGGTGAATATTCCAGTCCAGTCCGAAGTTACATGAAGAGACAGTCGAGCAACAAACACCCATCCAAACCTGCTGGGTGGGGAAAGTATCAAGGGGCCATGCCCAAGTGAGGGGGGGGGGGTTGGCGAGTCAACAAAAGGTTTTTGAGTTGATACATAAGGACGGCTGAAAAGGCCGATGCTCAGATTTTCCCCTTCAAAACCTGAAAATGACCCAACGACTGGCAGCAAGAGATCAATTATTTAAGAGGGTATGGCAAAACAGTATTTCAAACATTTTTCTTTTGATCTCTTGGCTTGAGGCTTCAATGACTATATAGATGGTTTCTCATCCCAACATGGCTGCAGATTTTCCAAACTATTCTACGCCAGATTTTGAACGCAACTGGCAGTGGGGTTGCTCTAAGCTCGAAGTAAATGCTTTTGGCGCGTTGCAATGTGGACATCTGAGAATCCCTGTTCCAAATGGAAAAGACTGTGTTTTCATCGCTGTTGGTGGTTACAGAACCCCCCTTGATGTCCTGTTTTTTTTCAAGTGGAACTGCCCCGAAAAAGTCACAAACATTCACAGGTTGAAGTGGATGAGGACAACAGTGAGAGCATTCAAAGATGGAATGAAGAGAATCCTGAACACTGCATTCAAGGACAGGGGAAATGGAAGCTTTTCTGACGGCCGGGGGGTAAAATTTGGTGGGTCGATGTGGGTCGAAATTTCTTCGATTGCCGCATTGATTCATGATGTGGTTCCTTGAAAAGGATACCAAGTGGTTTGCAAAAAAACTGGCTAACTTACGTGAGAAAATATGAACAAGTTCATTGGGACCTTCGGATTGCCACCGGATCACCCAGTAAAACAAATGAAGTATGTCATACTGAGACCAGGGGAAAAACAATAAAACCACGATCCGCTGTTGGGCTCTTTTATTTGGTAGTTGTTGTTGAAGTTGTTCACCTTGGAGGAATGTATTCCATCTTGGAAGTGAATGGCCACAGAGAAGCCTTGGCCATGGCCAACGAGTTGCAGAAAGCTGAGGTCGCTGATGGTGATGGGTGGTGATGGATGTTGTGGTTTTTGTAGTACATGACTGGTGGGGATCAACGAGGGTGCATAGCAGATTTCACCAGAAGTCAAAAAGATGCAGAGTTGATATTTACTGTGTTTGATGTCGGAGAAAGTGGACCAAACTCTTGAGTTGGTTGAATTTGTGACAACGGACTGGTTTCAGTAGAAGTGCATCTACACGTCAATAGGACATCCTTCATTTGGGTTGTTTTATTCTCGGTAAGATTTATCTATGCCTCGCCATTTGCCTATAAGCCATTCTGACCCTCACAGGAAACTTTTTCCAAGCTACCCTTCCTGAAACTACCAGCAAGTTTGCCGCCAAAAAACCCAATGGTTGGAAGACTACAACAACTTTCCATCCCTGGGGTCCCGGGACCCGGCCGATTTTTCCAGGGGGGAATCGGACAATTTCCGAGGTCCTAGATTTGCTGATTTGTGCCTTGGGCTGAAATAACGTTTGCCAAGAGTTGTGGTACTTTTTTGACTTTTTCTTTGGGGAAAAGGATCAAGGGACAACAAAGAAGTTTTTGATTTTCGCCAAAGTGATCCCAGATTTTTTTTGGGAAACCTTCAAATCATGAAGTAAAAACATGCTACCATTTTTGAGTTTTATGGTTCTGAAGTGATGGGATAAGCATGCAGCTCTTGCGATTCATGGTAGGATTGGCGATCTTTTCCTTGCAATTCATCGTGATTTGATGCACGATGCACCCCGTAGCATTTCATTCAACGATGCAAACAAGATGATGCCACATGGCCCAAAGGTATAAGTCCTTTCGAATGTGGCAAACTCCTAATGGAAGATGGGCCATGGATGGCGAGAATCTCTTGTCGTTTGAAGTTGGAAGTCTTTTCCTTCAAAGAGCTGAGGAATTTTCAAGTCTCCCAAAGTTTGATTACCCCGAAACTAGCATTTTCGCTCCGAAAATGGATGGTTTGGAAGATGAATTTCCTTTTGGTGCCTCCTGACAGGTGCTTTTGCTGTTAGTTTTAGGGTCCGGGTACCTCAATCAATCTTCACCTAACCAAAGGTCGGCAGTTGACAGAGATGCAAGCATGGGCTGTGGAGAGAGCTTTGGCCAAGAAAAAGCTTTCACAAGTATCTAGGTTGAACTTGAGAGGGTTCGGTCACATGGATATTTTGGATTGGAGTTTTTTTTTGGGGGTGCCCAACGGGAGAAAAGTCAGGTGAATGATGTCATTCACTTTCCAGAAAATTTGGCTGTTGGGGGTTGTGACTTTCACTGATTTATTTGGTGTGAAAAGGGGGGCGGATCCATTTAAAAGAGTCGAATTAGAGTCAATTTTTAGGCCATTCCATGCAACAAAAAGGGTACAACACGACTTTAGTTTTTGCGGGCTTTCCAGCGCTTGAAGGGGTGGTGCATGAACTGAGGATATCGATACTGTGTTGATAGAGGCACCTCCTGACCATGAGGAGGCATGCTCCATTTGCTGCTCGACCGATGGAGTGGCGGTGAGTGAAATTTGCTAGGCATTTTTCGGTGAAGTGATGGGAATCACACGCCTTTACACATGGGGCGTTTGACCATGTGTTTCTGATGTCAAACGCCGTTCACAAAATTGCAGCTTCTTAGTAAGGCTTTCAGACTTCCCCTTTCATGTTTCCCTGGGCTTGCTGCGAGCGTTGATGACTGATATCCTACACACTATGATTTGTAGATATCTATACGTACATCGTATAAATTATATACCCATATACAGCATACATATATATACATAATAGAGCTATATACCTACTAGCGAACTTCCTACATTCCCAGTGGTTATTTATCCACACTTCAGTACTGAATAATAATTGTGATCCAAAGACACCTCAATAACATCTTTCTCTTCTCATCTCAAAAACCGAACAAATAACATTTGTTGAGTCAATCCAATATGCATGCTGCACAACGTCAAAAATGAAATATGACTATTCCGCAAATATTCATTGCAAGAATGATTCCTACAACTGTTCGTTTCAACATGAGTCACACAGTTATTTCTAGCATCTTGGCGATGTGTAAGGATATTTCCCCAACTTTTGGGACCGCACCTTTTTTGGCGGATTTTTTTTGCAGTCCATTGAGTGTCCCAGTCCCATCTCTTTTGACATCTAAAATATGAGTGGGCTTTGTGACAGGAACATCCTCCATTGGTAAGAAGGAATACCCTCCCTTGAACTAACATATCCCAGCTGGGGAAAGCCGGGAAAATCATCGACTCAAAAGTGCTTAAACGGTAAGGGATATGTGATCGTTCCCAGCAAAGTATCACTACCGTTAAAACTGTCTCAACCTGCACGGAGTTTCTCGGGTTGATTTCCCGCCACCTCATCCGACCTTTAAACCCCGTTTTCTTTTTTTCAAGGTTGGGTGGAAGTTTTTTTTTTTCATAAGGACGTTGATTCAACGTGTGATTTTGTCCCCGTTGGTTGTTTCTTCACTCAGGTCATGAAGGCATGACGTGCGAGGTGGTGCGATTGCCTTGTCAGCATCGATTTCATGGAGCTTGTGTTAAAAGGTGGTTGATGCAGCAACTTGCCTGGAGTTTTCAACAAATCAATGCCTTGGATCTCGCCCGGAAATGTCACCACCAGGATGAAACATTTCTGGGTTTGGAAATATCACGACCTAATTTGCAAACCTGTTATCCTGGGTTGTTTTGGGGTAGATCCAATCAATGCTCTTAGACTCCGAGAGACAGATTTTTAGTTGAACGGAAAAGCATTTTTCTAAGGATTTACCTCCCTAAAGTTTAACCGCGCCCCTAAAAATGGATGGTTTGTAAGACGATTCTTTCCTTCTGGGGCCCGGCGCAGCCCGGCAGGTGCGAGCTGTTAGTTTCAGGGAGTGCAGCAAAAGGATCCTAAATTGATTCTTTGCACATCTCGGGTAATTTTTGCCAGCTTAATGAGTTTTTCTTTTTTCCAAAATGCTGAAGCGATTTAAGGTGTTGGTTGTTTGTTGGGGGTGAAGATTCCATCTTGGCTTGGGGCTTTGTGATGGCAACCTTGAGGGGTTTGCCTGGTTCTGCAGCAGTGATGGTTCCCCTTGAAAATAGGCCGGCCTTCCCAAAAGGAAGCCGGATCGCCTTCCAAGAAACCTTTTTTTTCGGGATATTCACAACGGTGGAAAAGTGGGAAATGGCAGCCATTTCCTCATCTGAACCGATGGGGTGAACTTTCAAATTTTGGAATTCCGGAATCTCGGAATCCCGGAAGTCACATATGGGAGGTGGGGGCATTAAAAAAAACCCACCCAACTGGTTGGACATTCCAGCGATTCGCCTCCGATCCAGGCATCAACGTTGTCCTTTGTGCAATCATCAGCTCGAGCTTTGAGGAAGAGGGTTTCTTGTGAGAGAAAGCCAAGCCGAAAGAAAGGGTTGGCTTCATACAGGGATGACATTTTTCATTTTAAACCATGAAATGAAACCCATTTTTGGAGGGGATCAAACTTGATGCAAATCTATGGGAACATGTTGAGGGATTTTTTCCAGAAAAAAAGTGCATTGTTTAGGTTGGTAATATAATGACCCCTGTCACACAAAAGGGGGGCTCAACACATTATAATGTCTTTATTGAAACCTGCCATGCGTGGCCATGCTTTCTTCAAATAAAGGAGTGTAGACCTTCGGCTGGTGTTACCAGCTTTTGTCAAATTGATTACTCTGTTTTTTACTAGATATGCAGTACATACTGTTGATGGAAGGAATCCTGCACTACCTGGGATGTATAAACCTCCTAAATAATGGGATAAACTACCTATCAACTGGTGCAGGATTTCTTCCATCAACAGTCAGTACGGACACTGTTGTTTTTTCTTTGTGACATGGCCATTTCTTGAAACGAGCAAGGTTCCCCAACAATCAAAAAAAAAATGTATATACACGAATATATATATATATGATATACATATCTCATATCAAATATCATATATCATATAATATATGTATATATGGTCACATGTACATATATATATATATATATATCTAAATTTAGTGTATATGCATAGATGCAATGACCCGCATCAGACATCCTAGCAACCTCACTTGCCAACATAAGGTCACTTACGGACGTGTGGGAATCACATTGCCAATTGCTAGTATGGTCAGTTCACGAATCTAATCAGAAGACAAAATCATGTTTTCTAAGTCATCATACAGAACTAGCCGCTGGGTTTAAGCATTTAGTGATATGACCTTTCCATTTCCTTATTAGAATTTACGATGTCCAAATGACAAACATCCTTCAGATGGGTGAACTTCAACGAGGAACAGGATCTGAAAACCGCCTTTTTTCTCTCCCACCTATGCAGTGTTGGCTGGAGACCAGTGGTTGATACATCCTGGAAGATTAACATAGAACTTGAAAATGATGCTTTGGAGTTGATGATTTTCCCCTTCCCGGGGGTCTATTCTCAGGTGAACCATGTTAATCTTCTGGGATATATTTTTTTCATATGACTGACCATTTTGTCCCACTTTCATAGTGGGACGTAAAACAGTTTTTGTCCTTGGAGGTACAAGTGGTCGGTATCTCCATTTTTCAAATTTCTTGGGAAAAAACTATGTTGATCAAAAACATAGGAACTTCAATTTACCCTACTGCAGATGCTGTTTCTGCGAGGTAGTCTCTTTATATGGAAACTGTTGACCCCATGCTTTTCACACCGAAAATTTCATGAGGTGAACTCAAGATGCGACACAATAAACAGGGAAATGCCAAAAAAGTGTAGCCATTGTATCCCAGACGAAAACACATTTTCTCCTGACTTCGGAAAAAAATGCCGTCGCCAAGGAAAACCTGGCTTGTTGCCCAAAGCTGCAGGGCCGGAGAAACTGTGATGGGTCCCTGGATTTTGGCCTTTGGCGTTCCCCGCAGCAGATCTTTTTCCAGGCTTTAACGGTGGCTAGCACTTTTCTGCCTACCGAGATCTGTGGTAAAATCCGGCCAAAATCGGATTTTCTGTGGGAGATTCTTTCGTGGATTTTGGCGCTTTTGAAACCACAAAGGTTTGGCGCTCTTGGCCGGAATGTTGAGGCCGCTTCTAGTAGTGGCGTAGGAGGTGCCGCTACCAATCCCATGACACGCGGCTTGGTGGGTGAAGACGCACCAATGACGCGGGTCTTCTAGCAGTGGCGCAGGAGGTGCCGCTACAAATCCCATGACACGCGGCTTGGGTGGGTGAAGACGCACCAATGACGCGGGTCTGTGGCTGTGGGTTTTTCCCAGCAGAAGTTGAGCATTGCATTTCCGCGGCTGTTCCTCATTTTCAGCAGCGTTTTTATTCAGCTTCTGCTGTTTTCTCTGCTTTTCCCAGCACAGCTGCTGATAGGGTGGCTTGTTGGGTACCGGTATTCTCAGCACAGCTGCTGTAGGGTGGCTTGTTGGGTCTTATGTCAAACGCTTCTTGGGCACACAAAAAATCACAATGGCGAGAAGATGAGAAGAACAGGGTCTAATTGCAGTTTGATAGTCAATGATAGTGATGAACTTCATCCTGTTGACACTGTTGATTGCTGAAATCCTGCAAGCACTTTGATCCAGTACTAGTTTCTCGTGTAATTTCGAGGGTTTAATGGGATCATCGACAGTCAAGTTTGACTTGTTGGTGAAGACTTGATCGACGTAGTTAAGAGCTGTTTCTCAGTTAAGGGGGGAAGTTTAGTGAATTTTCGTTACATCTCAGAGCCGTTGAATCCCTTCATTCTCCACAAAACTGTCACATATTCCCTTTCAAAAAGGTACGTTTGAGTCGATGATTTTCCTTTCCCAACGGTTGGGATATGTGGCTTCCCTAATATGGGCTTGACGTCAACCCTCACCTTTTCCGCCGGGAAGGTGATGGCACCGAAGACGAGTGGTATGCCAGAAGCCAAGTGATCAAAAGTGGCTTCCCAGTTCTGATTTTTGCCTTCAAGGGACCCAAGGGATTTGGTGCATCTGAGAAATTCATCAGGATTCAGAAGTTCACCAACCTAGCATTCCCTGAAATATTTTTGAAGGTTCAATTTGCATCTACAGACATACCCTCCCTGAAACTAACAGCTCGCCGCTCGCCCCTGAAAATAGGCCAGCCCAAAAGGAAATCTCATCTTGCGACTATTGATTTTCAGGAGCTATGTCAGTCTCACTGGGAGGAAAATTAGGAGGATTTTGCACTTGGCAACTTCATGTTCAACCGCAATTTCAAGCCCTAAATGGTACCAGTATGATGCCCCAGCTTGGCTCAAACTTTAAGGGAAGAATTTTCAGCCCAGGTGTTGGTATTGAAAAAAATCCAGCCATCTCAGCAACATGGTGAAAATAGGATCCATGGAGCCTAGTAGCTTCATAAAAATTCCCCTTCCCGCGAAGGAAGGGGGGGAACAAAAACGCCACTCGAAAAAACGAAACGTTTTGATGATATGAAATTGCCGGTGGAAACAGAGTTTGGACCAAGAAGCTCATGTTTTGAGAAACTTGGATAAAGATAGATAGAAGAGAGATTGCCTTTTTTATTAGATTTCCATGGCCATGATACATCGACCATTGGTAGATGTTGGGCTCAGCTAGGGAAGGTGGGAATCAACTAGTCAACTAGATCCTGTTGAATGCGCTGAGCATGTCTTATCTACAGATAACACGTAGATATACTCACAGGATATCACAACAAAGAATTTCTCAAATTCTTAGCATATCTTTGAAACAAAGATATCAAGGCATGGAATTTCCGAGTACACCCCCAAGGATTAACATAGAACCTGAAAATGATGGTTTGGTTCAAATGATTTTCCAATTCCAGGGGTGTATTCTCAGGTTCCAAACACTTTTCAGGGTCCCAACATCCACTTTCCTCCAACACCTTCGCGTTCCGCTCAGGTCGTGCACCTCTTACGTCACCTCAGCTTATCGCGTCGCGATGTGTCGTCGGGGAGACTTGAGGATTTGGAAGGTTTGTAGGTGACGCTGACACCCCAAAATACAGAGAAGAAAAACACCTCCAAATTCGGAAGGTTTGGTAAATTTACAGTCTCAGTCACCAGTCTTCTCTTTTTTTTTGTTGTTGTTGGGTGGTCCTTTTGGGTTTTACCATAGGAAAGGGGCATTTCGGGTAAAACACCATGATACCATCTTCAAATAAAAAAACTTTGAGTTTGGGAAACGCCCTTTTGTAACACGTTCATTTCCAACGTCTTTGGGGTTTTCCGCCGCGGTGAGGTGTCGCGTGGTGGATGCAGATGGAGAGTTGATTCTCATCGAGGAGTGGTTCCACCATCTATTTGTGGCGTTTCGTTCTCAACGTGGTTACACTCCCTGAAACTAACATAGCACCTGAAAATTGATGGTTGGAAGTCCAGAAGTCCAGTTTCCTTTTGGGACGACCTATTTTCAGGTTCTATGTTAGTTTCAGGGAGGGTAAGATTTTCATGGGGCAGTTTCCAGGGATACCAAACACCATCTTGGAGGTAGTTGGGAACAACTTTGTGGTTGAACTTGACCCCCAAGTTTCGGCCCAAGTTCACCGAAAGGGGGAAAAAACACCACATCGTTTAACGGAATGGTATGAAAATGACCAAAAAGAAAGGTGGCAGTATATCATATCATATTCACATACATTTGCCACATATATCACAGGTCATAGCTTCTTTTCTTCCAACAGCAAGGCACTTTGAGGTCTTCATCTACCAGTCTTAATATTCTAGAAGGATTATAAGCTCAGACAAATTTCGATACGACCTGCATGGGCTAAAATGGTTAGATGAGAATTGAAATGGACTGAACCAATGAAGCAGGATTTTTTTTAAGAAAGCGTTTTTGATTGAAATGTACTTAGCAGCTCCCAAGCAGATCCAAGAAGAGTTGTGAATGGTAGCTGGGTGGTTCCTTTCCGAAGCAACGCGTCTCGATCTTCATTTGCGTAGGCAGCGCTGGCGACCCCACGTTGGGTGTCTCCCAGTAACGCAGAGAATCGCTGTTGGTGTGGAGCCTCAACCGTTCCACTGGCAAGCAAAATTGTTCTTCGCTGGTGTTTGGTGACAAGCAAATGAGCAAAAAAATTGGCCATTTTCCTTTCGAAATGACCAGCAAAGTGTAAAACTTGTATCATGCATTCCCCCTTTTTTGATCTCAAATGAGTGTTTTAGTATACCCATAAGCCACAGGAGAAAGGATGGTTGATTTCAAAGTCGCTTGAATTGAGCTAACAGGCTTCCTTTGCATGGAGTCTTGAGTGGATTTTTATCAGGATCCGCAATGGCTTGATACATTTGCTGTGAGGGACCTCAAGGGGGGGGTGTTGTACTACCAGTCATCTGATTTGCAGCCGAAGTTTTCCAGGCGGTTTTTGCAGCTTGATGAAATGTGACCATTTTGACCGAACAACGCAGTTTACGGAAAGGAACGATGAATGGAGCTGGGGGTATATATATTATATAATCTAAAAACCCTAACAACCGTCAATAGGGAGATGAAGGGAGGCGAGGCCTTTCCGGCGTTTTTTTTTTTGGATCAGCCAATCAAACCCGAAAAAAATGCTCGCCTTTTTTTTTGGGGTACAGCGGTACAGCGTTCAATGAAATCATTTTCAACTGCCAGGAGTTGTTCAGTTCCCTTTGGCCAGGAAAACCATCACAGATCTTCTAAGGCCTAAGGTTCAAGGTCCAAACATGTTGCAAGAGGATGTGATGGAGTTTGTCAACCGTTAACTTCGGATCCCTGTTTTTCACTTCGGTCACTTGGAGTCATAACAAGTCACAACTTGGAACCAACACGCTTGAGCAATCTCCGGAACTGAAGGGGTAGGGTAGAGTAGCATCGGCTCAGGTTAGGCTTGTATGACATGCAGGAATCACACAATCGTTTGTTGCGTCTGTTTTATATCATTTTGTGTATTTCGGTCAGACTATATTGCTGGTAGGCCCCTCTTCAGCAGCCAATACACATCGGAATTTCGCTGCTTCGTCTACTTTCCAGAAACGTGTCTCTTGCATAAGCGGATTCCGTAAAAATGTAAGAGACACCATGGTAGTTTGCATGGAGACCTCCACCCCTCCTTTACCAAGTAAAAGCAGGACATGGTGATTTCTATGCTCAGAATCCTCCATGAAACGATGGAGATTCAGCTAAAACAGTGGTGAACCTACATGAATAGAGCCGAAGATCGCATAGTCAACGAGCGTTTGTCGCTAATAAATATCCAAGTAGAGTACTACCACAGACTTAATTATACACATAGTATAAAATATCCTTAACTCCTCAACAATGTTTTTGACCATTGGGGATGGTAGCTGGTATCAAAACTACTGTAATTTTATGGGATTTTTTACCCAACTGCAAGGATTTGTGTCTTATCCCAGGCCCAAGCCTAAAGCCGGCGAAGCCCCACAGCTGTCAAAGCGAGAGGCGGGATGAGGTTTTGAAGGATCCAGGATTGATAAGTGACGTTATTTTTCTTGGGTGGGGGGGGTGTATGGCATGGAAAATAGAAATGCATATAGTACTAAAGCACAGACATGTGCTAGCTATTGGTTTACTATGGAAGCAATTTTTTGAAAACAATATTTGAATTTGTGTAATAGGGGTACTTTGATAGTGCTACGAGGGCTGCTGGTAGTGAAAAGCAATGGATGATGTGATTTCCCAAAGCAGAGCCTGGAACTAAGCGAAGATGTCTTAGAAGGAAACATGATTTAATGAGGTAAAGCTCAAAAAATGTTCATTTTCGATTTTCGGGGGGTGTATCTCCAATGTTGTGGGAACATGGTCCCCAAGAGATCCTTCCAAAAATCATCTCTTGATGTGCAAGGGCCTCACACGCTTGCGTGCTGCGGGTGAGGAAGCGGTGGCTCGAGGTGGGTGATAAAGTGGAATGGGGTAACTGGTGTGGCTAGGCATCGTTCGAGATGTGTATCCATATGGGTGTTTGAACAAATAGGGGTACCCCAAAATGGATGGTTTATGATGGAAAACCCCTTTTAAAATAGATGATTTGGGGTATCACTATTTTTGGAAACACCCATATGTTTCTGGTCAAATAAAATTTGTGACCTCGCGAACCGACCTAAAACCTCCAAATTTTTTGGTAGCTTTTTGGAAAATCGGGAATATCCCAGGCTATTTCAGGCAGTCCGAAGGTTGGTGAAAGATATAATTTGGCTAGATTTGTTTAGTGGGGCCTGAAAATCCCAGCCAAACGCCCCCAAACGAAACGGATGAAGATCAACTAAGCACTTTGCTTGAGTTGATGAAATTGGGGGAAGTCTCATTTTTCATTCACAACTTGCAGATGCGTGGAAAATATTTTGAAAACGCCGCATCCCCATCTGTTTTTTTTTCAAAAAAGAAGCCGACTTTTTCAAAATTTCTCCATCATTTTTCATGTCCTACACAGGAGCTCCAAAAAACTCCAAAAGGGAAACATGATTTTTCTGTGTCACCAAAGGTAAGATGCAGAAGGCCATCGATGCGCGATTGCAAGGTGGGGGAAGTGATTGAGGTTGTTTCGGGGTCTTCAACATACAAGAATTGGATGTGGGGAGACTACAATTACTGTACCGCCCCCCAAAAAAACATGGTTCGAAAAAGGGGATGTTTTCTCCAAGATGACTTAGGTATCTGGGGAAAATTCCAAGGCTTAGGCCCCCCAAAGAATCTAATAGGAATGTCGTACAGGATTTTGGATGCCGTTATGGTGCATCCGAGTCGGCTGCCAGTTCTAACATCCATGTCCTTCAGGATTGGTAACGAACCTGTTGGCGGGTCACCGGGTCAGCTCTTTTGGGTAAAGATAAGTCGTGCAATTGACATTATCACATATAATATGTATATTACTAAATAGAAGCAAACATGCAATACATACAAGTATCTTTGAATTATTGCGTGTATAAATGTTGCATTGTCAACTTGATTTGCGGAGGATTCACCATTTTGGAAGCTCAATGTGGTGTGAACCCACGTCTAGAGGGGGACCGCATCGAAATGCTGAACACAGTGTAGTTCCAGATATCGATGGAATGCTGATGATGATGATGATGATGATGATGATGATGATGATGATGATGATGATGATGATGATGATGATGATGATGATGATGATGATGATGATCGGTGGCAAGTTTATCAAATGTGTGTCTGTGGCACTGTACGTATTTACATACAGATATGAAAATCATCTATTTCATTTTTTCATTATAGTATACTACATATATGATATTAGATTCTACCATACTATGCTATGCCATATATAGTATCTTATTATATGATATTACCATTTTCGCCATATTTTATTTTGTTTTCATGATATTTTGATTGTTTCTTTTCATTATATTTTCTTATACTATATTGGATTACATCATTTTAAAGGGTACCAACTGCTCCCAACTTAAAATTCTTAGGTTTTTTGGATGTTTGAAATAGCGACTGTCAGGCTATCCCAAGCGAGCGCTGGATCTCTCTCGGCATGTCAGGGGCTCCCAAGAGGTAGCTGAGGTTTCGGGAAATCCCCGGCAATTTTCATGGAATTTCTAGGTTGGTGACCTATGATCATTTGGCCAGATTGATGGTTGGAAGATGAATTTTTCCCTTTTAAGAAATGGCACCTTCTCAGGGGCACATGTTAATTTTTCGGGAGGGTATAAGCATAACTTGGTGGTAACCTTGCTGAAACTAACCAGCAAAAGCTCTGAAAATAGGTTGTGTCACAATTTTGTAGTTGGAGGGACATGGAACCTTCCCAAAGTTTAACATGGTTCACCTGAAAATGGCACCAAAAGGAAGAGGAGATTCCAATTTTGGAAACCATCATCTTTAGGTTCCATGTTAAACTTGGGGAGCGTATTTTGTCCGGAATGTTCACCAAAAAAAGGATGCTATATTCGATGGGCACAATTCAGTCTCATGGGATCGGGGGACACCCAGGTTGTTCGTGCCGTGATGCCAGAGAGTGTGGCCAGGTTGCTGATAGCCACTTGGAAAGAATCTGGAAGGTGGGGAGGACTCATCCCATTCAGAAAGGTTTTTGACGAAAATTTGAGTTGGGATTAGTTTGGGATGGACGGACGCTGTTTCATTCCATGCAGCTTGGAAGTCGCAACACTCAAGAAGAGTCTTTTTTTAAAGATATTCTCTGGAGGGTCGACCTCCTCAAACCCTGAATCACCAGCGAATCTTGTTTCAATAAAGAAATCAGATGTTTTTGTTTTGTACCCTCCAATGTTTGAGTTGACAATATTTTCCTTTTCCCGTTTGGTGGGATGTGGCATCGTTTCCCCTATGCATAATTCAAGGTAGCCTGCCTCATTGATAGAGCACAAAAGATTCGTGCCCCTTGGTACTGAGGGTCAACCTACCAAAACCTTCACTCACCAGCAAATCTCAAAAAATCATTGTCAAAACATGATTTGAGCAGCGACCAAAACCCTGGTTTGGTTTCGAAGGAGGGGCCCATGTCGTGCGACGCGTTGAGATTCCGTCCGCAAAGCTGTCCACCAAAACCCTGGTTATTGTTGTACATCTATATGTATAGGGGATGATACTACCCAGTTAAAAAAAGCGATGAAATTAAGGATCCCTGTCAACCAACCAATCATCGAGGCTTTACCGCAGCTGATCTCGGTGATTTTGGATCATCTACCTTCGCCTCCTACGTCTGGGGATCTCAGGAGTGCTTGGAGGATCATCCCACAACTTGGATACGTGGCTAGGATCACCCCCATTTATAAGCCATTTTAGGCGATTTGGAAGGGGAAACCACCTTACTTAGAGGACTTACTGACAATGGTTGTTAACCACTTACAAGTCCTGGGATGATCCTCCAAGTGTTGGGGATTTTTGGGCGGCCAAAAAAGGGTACCCACCCAACCTTCTCGAGGTTGAATGTGCCACGTGGGAAGAGTGACATTTCTTCCTAGAACCTCAGTTTTTGCGACATGATAAGTAGTTACAGTGACGAAAGAGTGTCTGTTTTTGAGTGTTTATTTCAAGTATTCTTGATGTTTTTGATTCACCTGGTTAAGTTTTCCTGTTTTTTCAGCGTTGTTTCAGGGAGAGGATGTATACAATGTAGACCCTTGATTTGTGAAAACCTAGTGGTTGGGCTTCAAATCCCCTGCCAGTGAGTTTACGGGACTGAGAACTGGTTCACCAACTTGCAATCGAAAACCAACGTATGACAGGTGCTAGTTGATGTGGTGAGAATCTGATCCTTGCTACAGATGAGAATCCTGAGTGACCACGATTGATATGAATTCCAAGACATGTCTTTAAAAAAGCATTTGACAAAGATTCGGAAAAAAATCAAGAACTGGCATTTTGGTGAAACATCTTTTGGAAGGCCGGAGATTTTTTTAGAAGTCATACGAAATCATCACGTTTCAACCTCCAATTTCTCCGCTATTTGCCCTTCCAAAAGGCGGGAGCTGGTACGTTTGCGACGTGATTTGCCGGAGCACCAGTCCCGTGGGCCCCAATCGTGTGTTTTTTTTTGGGGGTGGTCTGGACTCGTTGAATTTTGTTTTTGTTGGGGGATCAAAAAACACAGAAACATCAGATGAACATGGAGAAACTGTTTTACTTCAAGAGTGATGGTGTCGAAACTAATCATGTCTTGATATGATAATTCCCCCCCCTGTTTTTCTTTTGGAGGCCAGTACAGTATATTGAAGAGTCTAATATCTACTTGTGTTTTGTCGTATATAGGCTCAAGGGAGTATTGGTTACTTGACCGCTCGCAGAGAGTCAAAAAGACGCATTAGTTATCCCTACCATAGGTAGAACGCTAGTGCCACTCTTCAGTGGTAGCGGAGCTGTTGAGCTCCATGGATCTTTATGAAGATGAGCCCAATGATGACTTTGAGTCATATGCAATGAGACATGAAGAAGGCATTCCATTTACTGAGATTCAACCAAGAGAAGAAGTCAGGAATGGTGAAGAGCTAGATGAGAGGAAGGCACAAGATATTTTCTCTCATACATCAACTCGAGATTTCATGGCGGCATTGAAGCCTGAAGCTGATGAAAATATTTCATCTGCACAATCTAGTCTTGAACTTCACCTTTGCGCTGGAAGAGAAAACTATCAAAGACTTCATTCCAACAAGATGTCACTCCTTGAATCATTGGAACCTGAACCAAAGGTCAAGATTGAGATTCCAAAGCCACAACCTACAGAAGACCCTATGACAGTTGAACCTGAATATGATTGCGCTTTGGACAGATTGGGACAGTTAGATAAACAGCACAAGAACAAGTACTTTGGTTTTTATGGCAGGTACTTCAGAGAGTCCCATGGAAGGAGCTTGAATTTTTACAAATATCGAATGCAGCATCCTATTGGACATCCACATTGTCTTTTTGGTTTTGATGAGGAAAAGTTTATTGACGCTTATGTTGAGTTGTTTTTCACAACACCAACTATGGAAGAATGTTTTTATGGAAAACCTGTTGTGTATGGCTGTGAAGATCATCGCCTTCGAGTTGCCAATAATGAACCACAAGAAGAACGATCAAGAAAGGCTAAGGCACTCTTTGAAGAAAGGCAGTTGCAGTTGAGAGATCTTGTTGCTGATGCGGAAAATTTTGAGTACTCTTATGATGACATTATTTCTGATATTACTGAGTTGTTTTTGAGCGGTGAGAAGAGGGAAAGGAACCCTGAATCTTTGGGGAGCAGTTCAAAGTCATTGACGACTCTGTTTTGGAATCTTGGAAATTTGAGACGTGGAGACAACTGGCGTCTGCCCAGTGTTATCGACTCTGACAAGATCTACTACAAGGAGAACAAACCAGATGAGTTTCCGGATCATGTTCCAGAGAACAACAATTTGTTTTTGCAGATGCTCAAAAATTTGAGAGCACACCTTATGCTGGTGTGTGAAGCAGCCACTTTAGAACCACACCAAGAATACTTGAAGTCTCATGGCTGGAGTTTTTGTTTCAATGATGCAAAGGATCTATGTGTTTTGGCCAGGTTAGGAAAGAACGGCAGTATTGTTCAGATTGGAGGTCCGAAGGAAGATGATGTCTGGTCAGGACCAAACAGAAAGATCAGTTTTGGTATTTTCGAAATTCGTTGGGGACAGGCAGTCTCCAGATCAACCTTTGCAGCAGCAAGTACTGGTTACTTCGATAGAGATGTGGAGACAGATTTGGTTGACATGGAAAGAGCAAGGATGAAGGTGACAAGGGTGTGTATTTACCACGTTGATCACGATGCAGCTGAAAGATCACACGCCATTACTGGAGAGATTTTTGCCCACATGCTTTTTGAATGTATTTGTCACCAGGTTACCATTGTTGGTGGAGATGCTAACCGATTATCCTACCAGAAGGCGAACAAGCAGTTGAACAGCTCTTACAGTATGTCAACATGTCAATTTTGGACAGAAAGGATGGAACGAACAATGGACCACTACTTCAAGAATGTTTTGAAGAACAGCAAGGATTTTAATGTCAGACAGTTCCACTCCATTTCATATTTGGATTTGAAGTATCTTCGTGATAACATTGGTGGACTTGTTGATCTTGCTCATGATGTTCGTCAGGAAACAGATAGAATTGGTGATTGTTGTTTGTTGACTTTCTTTGAGTATGGTTTGTTTACTCCAGCTGAAACATTCAATGATGGCAACAACAATGATGGTCTGGAGTACAAATATTCTGTGAATGAGCTTTTGTTTTATTTGACAAATGATATTCTGTTGTTGCGTGAAAAAGATGCTGATGCACATTGCCCAATTTTGGTCACGATTGAACCCTCTGATATGTCGAACAAAGAGAAGAAGACCTTCAACACTGATGAGCAGAAGAAGCAGAGGGCAGCTAACAGGAAGGAACTTCAAAAGGCAAACAAAGCTAAAGGAAAGGCCAGTGCTTCAAACTGAGGTTTACTTTTCACCAGAAAAGATAACTTCTAGTTGCTTGGGCTGAGTACGGTGCAATGTTTGCTGAAGGATGATAAATGACTATGTACTTATCGCCAGATAAGATGATAGTTGTTTTGACTTCTGGAAGAATGAATGATTGTGTACTTACCATCAGGTAAGATGATAATTATTCTGAATTCCTTTCCTTATTTGGCTTCGTGGCTATGCACTCCTGATGAGATGATGTGACCATATACTTTCTATCAAGGAAGATAATGGTTTTTCTGATCTGAAGCTGTGTATTTGCATTGTTGCTTTGTTTGAAATTTGCAATGTGATGATTTTTCCCCCATCGATGTCAATGTTCCGTATTTCCATCAGTGCTCACCAAATGGACTGGTTTTTGTTTTTGTTGCTTCTGTGTAAGTTTCTTTTTGATGGTCCCAAAACTTTTGGATGTGACTTTTGTGTTGCTTCCCGGTGAGAATTCAAAATGTCAATGCTTGAGGCAATATGAGCACCCGTGATGAGCTTTCACGGTGACACAGTTTTGGACTTTTCTTGTCAGAAGGAAAAGAGCCTATTAGTTGAGAGTTTCTTTGTAGGGCACAGTTGAGCTTGTGGACTGATAATGTCTTGGCCAAGGTAAGATTTTTCTTACGGTGTTTCATTGACGCAGTGTGAACACCACATTAGATGTCTCGCGGTGTACATTAGAGCCGACTTAGGAAAAACTTTTAGTGCCTCTGCTGCTTTGCCTATTATGCATCATTACGCAGTAGATGACTCTTCTTTATGAATTTGTGCCTGTGTTTTTCTTTTGGAGGCCAGTACAGTATATTGAAGAGTCTAATCCCTGCTTGTGCTTTGTCGTATATAGGCTCAAGGGAGTATTGGTTACTTGACCGCTCGCAGAGAGTCAAAAAGACGCATGAGTTATCCCTACCATAGGTAGAACGCTGGTGCCACTCTTCACCCCCCCCCCCCCACAAAAGGTTGATTTATCACGAAAAGGTCATTCCTAGAACTCGAACAATTCATCAGCGGTTGGAAGCAAGCATCTTTGGAGGGAATTCATATTATATAAAAACTGAAGCATGTTGATGGTTCCAGGAAGAGTGCTTTATTGGTGTTTCGGAAAGACATCCCTGAAAACGGAAAAGATTCGGAGTCAGAAAATGGACTCTTAGAAGTGATTCCCAACTTGTTTGAAACGTCCGGCAAAGGTCATCCCTGCATTTTGATTGTGAGAATCTGGGTGAGGAGGAGGGCATGTTGGGCAACTTGTGGGAGTTTTGCATGGGTTGACCTATTCATGATGGCCTTTTCTTAAGTACCCCGTCGAAGAACCATGTTTAATAAGGTAATATAAAGAAATACTGCTGCTTACTAAGCCCTTGTTGTAACCTGTGATTCCAGTGGTGGTCGCGAAGTTTTGGGTGGGACAGTTTTGAGGAATTAGCCATGATGCGTACTCAAATTTTGATGACGTTTCCTCACAAGGTACTTTATATCAAGATTTTTGGATTCCCCTGCACTTGTCAGGTTTTTAAAGCTTGATGGAATGATGGAGGTATGATTATTTGACAGGGGTCATTAAATGAAACCCATTTGTTTGGGGGATCAAACTTGATGCACATGTTATGGTAATTTTGAGGGACTTCCCTTATGAACACGTGCATTTTTTGGGTTGGTATCATACAATGACCCCTGTTTGATCAGATGATATGTACCTGGAGAGCTTGACAAGTTTGCCGCTGTTTGATGATCAATCTCCCTGGTAAAGTCAACCTCTAGGAGACCGTGTTGATTGGCGTTCGTTTCACGCGGCTTCAGTTGGGGCTACCCAACTTTGCTGGGAAAGATGTGGACCGGAATTCAGAGACCTCCAAAATCATGCGGAACAAATCATTGATTTTGAGGAAAACCACCAGGAGTTTCCGCAAAATCTTTTGAAAATCATGCGAATTTACAGGAAAAGACAGCGGAATTGTTGATCTACTTTGCCCTGAGATTCTGCGATATCAACGGATTGGATAGGAAAATTGAACACAAGATGATTGATGTTGATGGGTTTCCTTGTTTGCACCAAAAAAGGTGTGTGTCCCGAAAGGAAAACTTCTAGGGCTGCCCGGAAAGCATCCCTCCCACAACATCCCCAGCGAGGCCTGAGACCCCTTCCCATTCACCAGTTGCTTTTTTTTTTGGGAATCATAGCACAACGGAACATCCTCAGACTCAAATGGGTGTTTCCAAAAATAGGGGTACCCCAAAATGGATGGTTTGTAATGGAAAACCCTATTATATAAAATGGATGATTTGGGGGTACCACTATTTTCGGAAACATCCAAATAGGAAACGGATCGTTTTGTGGAGGTGACCATTATCCATTGCCATGTTTGATTATCAGAGGGTACCTTGTTTTGTTTTAAAGAGGGTCAACTAAACAACTAGCCGTCATGAGTCATTGAGTCACACTTTCTTTCTAGGTAGCATGATGTACATACTCCCCCGAAAACTAATATGTATACCCAAAATGATGGTTTGGAGGCTCTTTTAAATATGGCAAATTTTTTGTATCTCTGTTAAATTTCTTGGGGGATACCGGGGATACCTCATTCTAAACAAGCAAGTGCGACCATCGCCATGGGTCCATGGTGGACTTTCAAAGCCTTCAGAACCGTTTTTCGTGATTGGCTTTCCTCAATCTGTACAGTTTTTCTCAAAACCGTATATACATATATATACATATCATATATCCCTTTAAAAAAAAGACAGCAGTTTTTTTTTTCGAGCATTTGCGTTCCCTCAAAAGGCCAGCCTTTTTCAATTGGGTTTTAAACGACCAAGGGTGTGTATGGTTTGCCTTCCACCGGATTTTTTGGGATGACCCCGTTAACCCCCGTGGACGACTCAACGACGAAACCCACCGCCCCGAGGTATGCGCGCTTGATCAGTTTGCGGTGCCAAGTGCCGCAGCGATTTTCCCGGAAGCGTTGGAAGGTGTTGGGGTGCCTCAGTTGGGCCGCTCCAACAGGTCCTGAACAACAGGGGTGCCTTGGGGAGGATACGGCCCGGGTGGTGGCCGGTGTCTTTTTTTTAAGGGGTGCAAGTTTTATTGCTGTTAGTCTTTGGGGAAATGTACTGTATTACAATAGGGGACAGGGGATGATCAAAGATCATGATGAGACATCCAAATGAATTTCATTTGCTGCTAGATTTTTTTGATTCTTACCAGGTACCAGGTGAGAAAAGTGCCTGGAATGGAAAGGGGACCGAAAAATGCTTTGACATCCTGTAAGAGCCAACCATCCACTTTCAGGGGCTTAAATGTTAGTTTCAGGGAGTTCTTTTCAAGAAAATCTCCTGCTTTCGTTCAACGAGTCTTTGGACTTTTCTTGTGGGGAACTTAAATTTACAAGCGAGCGATCATGTACCATGTTGGCCGCAGGCAAATCCACGGCCAAACCGTGTTTGCGCTTGATAAACATATGTGGGGAGGTTGATCGATGTGTATTTTTGCGTTAACCCTTTTGGTTGATTCGATTGAGATACAAAGAACAAATCACCTCTTACGACTACACCAGTTGATGCGGAAAAAAATGGTCCCTGGCAATATAAAAAATCCCACCTGAGGCATGTTTTATTTTATTTTTAACTTGTAAATAATGGGATAAATCCACTTGAGAGATGTTTTAATAGAACCACCTGTACCAAGGCCGAAGGGCATCAAAGAAGTGAGTGAAAAGGCGATGCAGTTGGGTGCCATGCTGTGTGCAGGTGGAGATTTGTTGGGGTGACGGGGAGTTGCCCTGCTTGGTTGGTTGGTTGGTTGGTTGATGGATGCAAACATTTAGAATGTTTCGGATGGATGAGAGTTTCTGATCTTTCTAGGGGGCTGGCCTGGCTGGTCCTTGGTAAATTTTTTGGGTTCCTTCATTTTACTTTGGAAAACACCTCCAATTCTTGTTCGAAAGATTTCCCTTTCAGACCAACATATTTCTTGTTTCGCGGTCTGCGAAACAAATCTTATGGTTGGTAGGTGGTCTGTAGAAATCCAGGAGATGACACCGATAAGATCAGCACTTGGACGAACATGTTTTTTTTTTACCTAAAGGTCAAAATAGATGGCACAGATACCAAAACGTAGGTTAGTAAAGGGTCCTTATAAACCAATATGTAGGGACTAAAGGCGTCTGTGCTGATTTTTTTTGATCGACTCAGATTTTGAAAGAGAGCCAAGGTCAAGGGTGGTCTGGATCTTTTTGTTGCTGCCTATTTTGTTGTGGAATTGACCCATCATAGAATGTGAACTTCGGAATTGCCCACATCTTGTGGTCTTGAAAAAGGTGGGCTTGACAGATTGATAGCATTGGGGTTTATCATGGGTACGACTTTTTTCTTCTTTTTGTAAAGTTGATACACATTTTTTTATTTGGTAAACTTCCTACATGTATCGTTTTCAACCTTCCATCAATCCCCCCCCCCCTCTCCCAAGACAAAAAAATGACTAGCTGCAAAAATCCACCCATGGCCCATGAGTCTTTTTGCATTTCCTATTGAACATGCGGGAATTTTGCTCCACGATCGTCGCTAGGTTTAGAGGCAGCCTATCTGCAAGGAACGCAAAGTGTCCGGGAAACCTGGCGCCGGGTCGTCGTCACGGAAGGGGGTGTTGTTGTGTCCTTTGTTACAGGTCCGAAGTTGGACCAACAAAAAAAAGGAGTGACTGTTCTCCTTGGTTTGTTGAGTTATTTTTTGGAAATGTTTTTCTATAAAATTAATTGTACCTTTATGATTCTTGAAGAAAACTGAAAACCTTGGGTTTTCCATGGAATATCCACTTTATTGTGTTAAAACGTCAGCTTTTTCTCAAGAACCATCTTGAGAAGTTTGAAAAGAAGCCCATGGCATTTCAAATCCCAATGGTCAAATCCATCCGAGGCCACTGCAGTCCTACGTTGGCGCGAGGTGCAACATGACCTGATTTTTTTGCTGCTTCAAAATGTTGTTTGCAGGTCAACAACAACAAGCAATAAGGATGAACAACACAAAAGACTCGACTCCTAGGAAAAGAAAGGACAAACTATCATGACATGTGATATTATATACTGATATATAGATATATATATATATATGTACCTTTGATTTAATTCCTTCAAAAACACCAGTGTGCCAATTTCATTGCAGGGTTTTGGTGCAGGTTTTGTAAGTCAGTGGAAATTCATAGGTCCAATTTGGTGGCTTTACCACTTCAGCAGGTTGGTGGGACATATGCAGGCATGGTATCAGACGTTCCTTCATTGGCCAGGCACCAGAGACTCTTCCCTGGGCGCAGGGGCTACTCAGTTTAAATCCAAAAAAGTGGACGACCAGAGATTCTTTGTTTTTGAGATATCAAATTGTTCCGAATTGAATTTAATCGGAGTTTTTTTTTCTTTTTTTTTTTTCGAGATTTCCTTGCGTTTTCGCCAGCTGGACATTCCGCAGCTGCCCATTTCGTGCACCGCCTGTTGAGGTCGGAAAGCAGCTTCCAAAAGCACCTGCAACAAAAAGAGTTGGGACATCAAGATCTGGGTTACGGTTCTGATGGCCAAACTTCTTCAGTTGTTGGGGGTGATTTTCGTCAGGTATTTTCGAAGTTCCGCAAATTGGGATACTGTATATACAAAGAAACCAGAAAACTTTTGCACCTTTGACTTGTAAAGAGAATGCCGATGAGGCAAGGGTTGGGATCTGGAAAAAGGTGCAAAGGAAGAAACTACTTTGGGTTGTCTAGCTATGCTCTTCAACTATGGACGCCCCTCAAAAAACCAACATTTCTGATTCAAACTGCCTGGTGTAGATTTCAAAACTCGTAATTCCATGAAACCCAAGATGCATGAGATTATCCTCCCTGAAACTAATAATATGAAATCGCTGAAAAATGGATGGTTGGGACACTATATACTTTCCTTTTGGGGCAATTTGGGCCTATTTTCATGTCTATGTTAGTTTTTTGGAGGTGTATTTTCCTTCTGAAAAGAGACAGCTTCAGGTCCCATGGTCGTTTTCCTGTGCCCCCGAATTGCTTCCTTAGGCTTCTTGAAGCATCTTCCTCACGTCAGGCCTATGCACAGCCAGGGGAGCCAGCAAGTCGTCATCTTTGTTGATGGGCCTGAAAACGGTGGTGGTTGGTGGTTAACATAGCATACCCCTTCATTTTTTAGCTCTGGCTTTATTTCATTTTTGCAGTTCAAAGAGACCTTTCTGAAGGTGTTTTTTTGTGCTTTTTTAAGGGGGGAATACTCTGAAGAAACCCAGCTGTCAACACGAGGCTCGCACAAAAAAAAGTACGTTGTAATTGCAAAAACACCTTACAATCTGATTGTAAGCATGTTTCTCATGAATTTCTGTCTCGAAAAACGATCAGTGATGGCTATGTTTGGCATTTTGACTGCATGGCATGCGACCGAGGCAAACCAATCTGGACGAACATTTTCGAGAGGCGAATAAAATCATCCAAGATCCCAGATTTCGTTGATTTCTTAAGACATTTCGAAGTTGGCAAAGCGTTTTTCTTTGAGGCTTGCAGTGGATTTCTTTGAACCCTACATATTTTGTGAGTTGTTTGGCGAAGGCAAGTTTTCAACATCAGACCTATCAAGGCACTTTCTTGAATTTGAAGAGTATATGATGATATGAATCATATACAGTGTGTTATCAAAGTATTTGCTTGCTGACTGTGTGATATGAACATGCAACTTTACATAGATGCATTGTGAACGATCAGTTCAATTGACTTCAAATTTATTTCAGAAACAGTCAGCATTGAGTCAAGTAGATCAATCATTCACATTGAATTAAAGGCCTTATATAGCCGACCCAGTTGCAATGTGGAAGGGAGGTGCTTACATTTGGTTTTGGTTATATTTATGTCATCATATGTACATATATATTTTGAAATCTTTTCTATACCATGTATACATATAGTCTGTAAACAGCTTCCTGTATTCCAGTGGCGTGAAAGGCCTTCCTTCGTGCCGTGAAGGATCCAGCGCTGAAGGCCACCCTTATGAAAGATTTACTTTCCCGGATGTTGGATTCGTTTGATACCTATATACATTCGTATATACACTACAATGGACTAAAAAAGATAATACAATATACTCCCCTGAGAAGTTTAACAGCGAGTTTACCCCTGAGAAATGATGGTTGGAAGACGATCCGGCTTCCTTTTGGGAAGGTAAAATTTCAGTTTTGGGAAGGTAAAATTTCAGGGGATACGTTAATTTTCAGGAGAGTATTTTGAATTGCATTACTGATGAATACTAGACACGCAACATTACGGCATGATGATAGTTGTGCATAACGAATCATGCCCAGACCTTTACCACTCCGGAAATTTAAAAAGATAGGTCTCCCTTAAATAGCCTTTCTTCCATAATCATGGAAATGAAACTGCATGAAAGGATATGTACCATTGGAGGTTTTTTATCACCCGTAACATGAAAGGAAATCCGAAACTACTGTTGGAGATACACCCATTTTCCAGCTTCCATGATGATGGGAGGAAGGGTACCTCATCATCATTTAAAGACCTTTTGAGGCCGTGGATCTGACGTCACATTGGAGGGTTGGGGTCCCTGGTCGTGGGAGGGCTTTCCTAAGCACCAAAGGCTGTAAGAGAATGGTGGCGTGGCTGATGTTGTTCTGTTAAGGTTGCCTTGTAGTACTTCCCATGGGCAGTCATACCACATCTTGAACGATTGATATCTAAGCCACTGGCGGCATGTTCAGATTGATACTAATATTAGCTGGTGAGTCAAATATGTCAATCAAGGTTGATTATGCACCACTGCACCCATGCATCATTTGTTTCATTTCTGTTGTTGGTGCTTTCCTTCATTCACGAGGAAATGCCACCCACCGACACACCTTCCCAAGAAGGCTTCTTCAGGAAATTTTTTTTGGGGTGTCATTCAAGGCCTTGTCCTGCATTTTCCATGGGCCATATTTAGTGAAACATACCGACTATATAGCACCTGAAAATTAAGAGCCCTATTTCCTTTTCAAGTTGTTTTCAATCAACTAAGATGCTGAGAGATTCCCAAACCCAAGACCGAATCAGTGTTTTGTATTTGACACCTCAGGTGTTTTGATTGTATTGGTTTGTTTTTTTTGTCCAAAAACCTCTTAGCACGCATTTTGGTTGAAAACTTGGGGGAAATCATGAGACCCTTTCCTTCATTAGATCCTTCATCAAGGATCGTGACGATCCGGAAGATTGGTTGCAAGTGCCAATCTGAGTTTTCTTCTTGGAAGTACAGGGGTCGGATATTCGCATAGATCGTTAGGTCCGTACCCTATATGAAATTGGCGACATTGGCAGTAAAAAGCTGGCCCTTGTCGCAATGATTTTAGAATAGTTCTTAGTTGCCAGTGAGTAACCTTTACTGACAGATTCGACTTTTGCACGGATGTCATTTGTTTCAACTGGGGACATGAGGCACACGCACATAGATGCAGATGGAAACATGTCAAGTCTTGATGCGAATTTCTTTGCGACTTAACTTTTTGGTTGGAGTTATGCTTTGGAGTACTCCAAGTTGGAATTGTGATTCAGTGGAAAATGAATAAAATTCGTAGCTCCTCACAGACGAATGTTTCCATAGAGTCGGTGCATCGCCATGCACACACACACACATTATGTATACACGTATCGCTGTGGGTTGTAGGTAATTCAGTTTTATTCTATACTATTACCCTGCTTAGAAGTGGTTGAAAGTTGTGCACATACAATATATACACAGCCTTTTTTCCCATTTTTGTACTATCGATGTAGACAAGTAGTAGATGATGTATACATCACAACTAGATGATGTATACATACAATACAATCAGTATGTAAGTCATCAGGGAATGGTTGCGTCTGTTTCTCCAGCGATGTAGCTGACACCACAAGCCAGTGAAGACGGAGAAGACCTCGATTCAACAGGCTTTGAGAAGAAAAGAAGAACTAGGAGTTTTATTGAAACGATGGTTTTTGTTTGGAAGAAAGGTTTGATCAAAAAGGAAGGCTTTTGTTTTTTAAAGGAACTAGTTCAACTCTAATGGGAGGAGCTATTTTAAAGAAAAAAACAAATCAACAGGAGATATCATAAAATAAACATCGATTGTTTTGAAAAGGCAGATTTGGATTGAACACAAAGATATTATTTGAACGAGTTATCTGAAAAAAACTTGTTATTCGAAAAGGAAGAGTTACATTAGACATGAAGATATTTTTTGAAAAGGAAGTAAGGAAGGGTAATATTAATCAATATGATATATTATATTGTGAAAAGGAAGAGTCGACAAAACGAAGAGATTCTTTGAAATGAACAGAGTTATCTAAAAAAGTGGTTGATTCAAAAGGGACAGGTTTTAAAGGAAGAGTTCTATTGAAAGGAAGAGAGTTGAAAAGAACGTGTTTAAAAGAGAGTTTGCTTCAGAGAAGGAAGAAGTGTATTACAAAAAGTGCATCAAAAGGATGTGATTGAATGGGAAGGGGGGAAGAGTCTGGTTCAAAAGGAAGAGTTCGATGGAAAAAGAAGATGAGTTACATCGAAAAGAAAGAGTTTGATTAAGAGAAGGACGGGTTTAATTAAGAACGACTTTGATTAATACGGAAGAGTTGTACTAAACTGGGTTCGAGAAGGAAAGAAGAAATAAGAGTTTTACACAGGACGGGTTTAGACTGCAAAAGAATTTGATCCAAAGAGGAAGGGCTTTCTTTTCAAAAGAAATACTTCAACTTGAACAGGAACATCTCAAGGAAACAAATCCTCAACGGTTATCAACCTTTGTGCAACCAGTAACTTCAAAGATATCGTTATCTTCTTTTTTTTGGGGAAGTCACGGCTAGCATCACATGTTTATGTAAACATATACCATATGTGTGCATATATATATATATATTTATTTATTTATTTATTTGCTTATATGTATATATATAAATATTGTATACGCACACGTACATTGTTTGTGTTCCCCCCGATTTCCAGCTTAACTTTGGAGTTCCACTTTCACTCACTTCAGGTCTCACAAGAGGATCTTGATCGAGAAATGAAGGTCGAAATCCTGGAGTTTTGTTTACAGTATATACGGTATATAGGCAGGCCCCCGGTTGTTTCGGGTATATAGATAGATAAATCATTATAAGGGATTATCTAAATAAACATAATAAACCATGGATTATATATAACTGGGTATATACAGTACATAGAGAATATAACTTCTATTTAGGGTATATAACTGGTTGTTTTATCATATGGGGGATGAAATTTCCTACCCAGTTATGTCAGGGGTCATTAAATGAAACCCCTTTTGGGGGGATGAAACAATGCAAATTTAGCGTAATTTTCAGGGATTTTTCTGATAATAGTGCATTGTTTGGGTTGGTAATACAATGACACGTGCATGTGGGGATTATTTCATAAACAGTGACATAAGGATCCGTTTTTTGTGAACAACCAGGATTCAATGGTAGTTGAGATAAGCTTCTGTTTTTTTTCTTTTACGGATTCTACCATGGGATTCATCACCATTTTTCACCACCATTTGGGAAAATATGTTCAAAAAAAACGGTTTCCAAGCATTTTAAGCAAATCCAATCAGAGGTTTCGAAGGTTTTCTTTTGAAGAGTTTGGTAGTTGCACTCCCTGAAACTAACATAGCACCAGAAAATAGGCGATCCCAAAAGAAATCTTATTTTCCAACCATTGATTTTCCGAGACTATGTTAGTTTCAGGGAGGGTAGATATTGGGTTGTGGAAAAAAAGGAGATGAGTACATACCCTGAAACCAACAGCCCATACCTAAGAATGAGATTGTTGGAAGAGGATCGTTTCCTTTTGAAATGGCTTTCCGGAAGGTGAATTACTGAATACTTCATGTTTCTTTTGGTCATCATGAACTTATCAAGTGCAAAGTCAAAAAACACAATATAGTGTTGATGCTACTTAAACATCTAGATTCTACATGGCAACATCATGTTGTTTAAAAGATTCAGATGTGTGTATATGTTGGTTCCAAGGAACAAAAAAATGAGTGGGTTGTGGAAATTCCCAACTTGCTTCCAAAGACTCCGAAAGACTTGACACCTGGACATTTGCTTGATGGACTTCGCGGAAAGCATGTACAGAAAGTGACTGCCTTAAAAAAAAAGGTGATTTCGAGCCTTTCATAGTCATCTGGTGGGATTACATACATGTTTTTGTGTTTTTTTTTTTACAGGTTGTATTCATCTTGTTTTCAGACTATGGATCAACCACAATGTCTAAAACTGGTGGAAAAAACTCCTCAAGATGTGCGTGTGGCCTCAAAAAACGGATCCAGCAGAGGTGGATTCCACATGTTGCGCAGGTGCGACAGGCGGAGTTTGACCAGTTTGATCAAAAACGACAGCACCTTGGCAGATCGAAGCTTCTATTTGGGGTCGTTATTATAAGGGATTATATAGATAAACCATTATAAGGAATGACATATATTTACCTGGGTATATAGGGTATATAGGAAATATAAGTACTAATTTGGGGTATATAGCTGGTTGTTTTATCATATAGGGGATGAAATTTCCGACCCCAGGGGTCATTAAATGAAACACATTTTTGGAGGGATCAAACTTGATGGAAAATGTATGGGGACATTTTGAGGGATTTTTCGAAAAAAATCGTGATTGAAAATCGACATTCCCCCTCTAAGGAAAAAAAGATATCTAGTCAGCTAGAGCTACAATATTTGTTTCCTATCACGGGAGTACTCTAATAGCGGAGTGCTTTGCCTTCATATTGATCCTATGAATAGATGCTGCGGATGGGTGGAATCATAGATACTTCTGAAGATCCATGACTGATACTGTTGTGGAAAAATCCAGCACCACTTGGGCTGGGATGTATAAAACCCTGCAAATAATGGGATAAACTACCTATCAACTGGTGCAGGATTTCTTCCATCAAGAGTATGTGCATGACTCTTTTAATTTGAGGACTTTTGAAACGATAGTTTCAAGGTGATTTTTATTGGGACACCTATCAGAGAGCCATTTTCCAAGGTTTCCAGAACCGGCAGCCGTTGTGGTATGACTTTTGCAGCCAACTCTTCACGTTTTTTGTTGGACAAATTTTGACGGTACCCAAACAAGAGCATGGATGTCGTCGCTGACTTCCCATATGACTTGGGATGATTTTTAAGCTGTGATCCCTTCTCAGGTTAGTTGGTTGAGGGTGATTTTCGTGTTGCCCCCCCAGCATCCGACATCATCGTTTCACAACTTGGGAAGCGGAGATCGGATTTCGGATATCCGGGAGATCGGAAGCTCAGGTCACGTGAAACTCCAGAGAAACCTCAGGTGTGGCAGTTGAGTGATTGCCACGATCTGCCACATGGCCATAAAAGGTGAGGGTCACTTCCAAGAGCTAACAGCTAGCAGGTAAGCTTGAGGGAATCCTCCTTTCAGTTGGTGAAAATGTGATAGAATTCAGTAGGAATAGAAATGAATGGTGCCAGGTGCTTAGAAATTGTGAGAAAAATTACGAATTCGCGATTCTGCTGTTTTTTTAGTAGAAAATGTCAGGCAGAAGCAGCCCCGAAACCTGCAGAGTTCGGGCACTTGGGTGTCAGGGGTGTTATGGGTAGTCCCCAGATACTTATCCAATTCAAAGGGTAGAACTATAACCTTTAACAAGAGAAAAACTCTGCTTGAGTTGAAATCTCAAGATGATTTTTGCTTCACCAGGATTGTTCGGGTAAAATGCTTATGTGAGCTTGATTTGCAACATTTTCCATTGGATTTTCAATGGGATTCGTCTCTTGAATGGGCAGGCCTTCCTCCTCTTTCTGTGTTTATGTGGGCAAACACTAGTTGACCTGCTGTAAGTGTAAGACAACATTTGGGGATTTGGGGATGAAGACAAGCTTGAATCAATGTCAACTTGAAAGTAATGGCCTTGAGTTCTCACCAATTGAAACAGACTTTTTTCATTCGGTCTCTGGGCTCAAGAGCTTCCAAAAATCTCCAACAGCGACGTTCAAAGTTGATTGGCCGTGTCCAAGGACGGGGGGTTCACCGGGGTGTGTGATATACTGATGCTGCTTTTGCCACTGTACCCCCCCCCCCCCCCTTTGATTGGGCGATGACAGGAACACTCATGACTCGCTCCAGCGTGGTGATTCTTTTCCTGGGCTTGTTGCTCCTGCGGCCCCTCGGCTCAGGTGGGTGGTGTGAGATGTGTGACCCTAGTTGCCACTTTACAGGGTAGGGAAATGACCATTTGGGAATATTTGGGATTCCATATATTTTCTTGCCAACTAGAATTGAGAATGTTTGAACATGTTGTTGCTGGAATCAACACTGTTCACGATTCTGATTTTTCCATTGGTATTCCTTAGGTTCTGGTGAGTCAATCACATATTTTGGGTTCCAAATTTGAGAGCATTTTCCCATGTCCACATACCCGAGGACAACTCATTGAGATTTGGCTCGCCCCGTGAAGTTCAGCAAGAAAGTTTGTCCCCCCAAATTCCCGTGGTTTCAGGTTGGCAAAAGATTGTAATTCAACGAGAAAGCCAAGGTATTGAGATGGTGGTGAGGATTTTTTTTTCCATGAAAAGGATTCCCGAAAAGGGCTCAACTTTACCCTTTCTTGAATCTCAAAACAAACCCTTAGGGAGCAGAGAAAGATTTGGTGTGAGCAAGCCTTTCAACTCTTTCTGGAAAAAATCCTTCCAACAAAACAGGGTTGTTGGGGGGGTCCCAACTGTTGGTATGCTTGAAAACTCATTAACATTAGCAGAAAGTAACAGAAAGGAACAGAAACACCAAGCAAGGTCAAGAAATCTGATGCCAGTTTGGTTTGCCACGGGACTCGTTTCGTGACTGTTACCCGTTGAAGAAGCCACGAGATGCCCCAAGGAACTTGACCTTTGTGTCCTTCGCCCCGGCTGTGCGCACGCAACGTTCTGTGCACGTCCTGCGCCAGGTGCCGTGCTTTTTTTTTGGGAATGGAAAATCATATGGATGTTTCCTTAAATGGTGGTACCCCCAAATCATCCATTTTAATAGGATTTTCCATTAGAAACCATCCATTTTGGGGTAGCCCTAATTTTTGGAAACACCCATATACTAGGTGGTGGTTTCAAATGTGTTTTATTTTCACCCAATTTGACTAATTGAATCAGAGGGGTTGATACCCTCCAGGGAACAAACACATCCCACCTGCAAAAAAGGATAAGCATGGATTCAAAAGTCAAGCGGTAGGGAAAATGTTAGGTTAGTCCCCTGGAGGGTAGTGGTTCATAAACCAACGTTGCAACTCTTTTTGTTCCATGATATACCAAGTAGCATGAGCATTTTGGTGCAACGCAACTCACCATCCAAGTAGGGGTTCCCCGTGTCCATCATCCCCATGAAAATAAGTCGAATCTGGAATTGATTAGAGTTTAACAGATAACAAAAAATCCCAGAATTTAACTTGGGGGTCTTACATTCCATTTGGTTCAGGGATGTATATGGATGCATTATATTTATATAGACAGAATATACCTAAACTATACATGATATTTACATGATATGATATGTATACACTGTATATAGATCTATACAATCAAAATGACGCTAAGATAAATATACCTGGACTCTCCGGTGCGCCATGAGTACTCCAAAACCACCAACCAACCACCGGGAGGCCACCGCCACGGATGATACCATGGCCAAGGCTGGTGGGTATAAGATCCCGCAACAAGAGGCTAAAAAGCCACGCACCCTCCGCAAATTAACATAAGGTTAGGTCTTCTTGGGACTCATGGACTCAGATGAGTGTTTGTATAAAATACTGTTTGGGGAAGAAATCCTGCACCACCTGGGATGTAAAAAACCTTGTAAATAATGTGATAAACAACTTATCAACTGCAACAGTATTACCGGATGTTTTCTCTGGACTCTCGAATTTTTCCCCGGAACCAAATGATGGAAGGGACCCTCCAAATCATCTCGTTTGAGTATTTAGTTTTTTGAATTTAAAGGGTAAATGCTTTAACATCACCAATCACCGGGTGCCAGGTATTTCGGGGGTGAAAAGGGGGTGCAGCGGTGCTCAGAAAAAAAACATAATGTTTTTTTTTAAAAATGTTTTGTTCTTTTTTGCCTTTTCTGTTTTTTTTTGTTTTGGCTCTTGTCGGCTTTTGGCTTCTAAATACCGCTATTTTTTTCCCCCAAAGTTGTTGCCCATAAACTTCGCAAGTTTAGGCAGTCCATTTTGCATCAAACTTTCAACTTGTGGATATGTTCATCAAACTTTGGGGGATCTTTGGGGCAGGCGTGCAATCTGTGGGGATGTTGGTTGAGTCGTCAGATGACCCGGCCGAGATGAAAAACAGCACGCTGGCAGACCTGGATTTGTTGATTCTATCCTAGTGATATAGGTGGTCAAATCCATGCATTTCTTCAAACGAGAGGGGTCATGCTTCAAACGTTCCAAACTTCGATTGAACTCTACTCTCTTCTCTGAAGAGCAAAACCTTTTTTTGCAGTGGTTGAGGAAATCAACCGTTGAGATTTCAAAATTTTCCTCAAAAGCCGGTTTAGTTCCTCCCAAAAACTAGCAGCTCAAGAAAATAGGCTGTATCCCCAAAAAGGAACGGATCGTCGTTCCAACCAGCATTTTTCAGGGGCGAGCTCTTAGTTTCAGGGATGGTAGTTCCTCCCCTTTCCACTTGTATGATTTCAACATGACCAAACGATGTAGATTCCTTCGGAACCTTCGGAAGGTGGCGGGTGTGATTGCGGAGCAGCTGGGCGTGGACAAGGAGAAAGTAACCCGTGAGGCTCTGGTATACAAAAGTCTGAAAAAGCTAGAGATAGATTTGTGGGTTATATATGGGATCTACCCCCCCCCCCACACAGGATTCCAGTCACCACCAGGATGACATTACATTTTTGGTAGGGAATCCCTATATAAACCTTTGTGGCTGTTACTGGGTGGGGGGTAGATCGAAGCATATACGCAAGTATGATATATTTGGGCAAATTTCATCGCGACCTATCTCCGCTGGTTGGGAATTCCCCCCAACTGTGGTGAAAAGTAAGGGAATCCAAAATGCTCTGATCATTCAGGTTCAGGATAATGCCAAACTTATTTGCCCCGTTACGTTATTGTCATTGTTTAAAGGCACATTTCCTGCAGATATATCTAGCATCTACATAATATCACACATCGTTCTGCAAAACACAGTCATAATAAGAAGATGAAGCTCCACAAAAAAAAACACACCAGATCTGCAAGTATGTACACTTACATACATGTTTATGATTTATATATTTTTTATATACATACACATGCATATTTACCAGCTTTAATCTTGTAAAAGTCCCCTTCAAAGACAAAGACTTTTTTGTTGAAAAGGCCACCCTCACAGAGCTGGGTGCTGATTCCCTTGACATTGTGGAGTCGGTGTGTCTTGGGCAGATTTCATCGCGACCTATTTTTTGCCGGTTGGGAATTCACCCAAAAAGGTAGTTTAGCTTAGCTATTTATGGGGGAATCCCCTGCAAGATCACCGAAACCATTGAGGTTTACGAATTCTAGTAAATTAATTTGCCCAGATTTTTGAAGGGTTAGATGAAGTCCTATGGGCTGAGATTGGACTTGAGTGAAATGTTAGATATTAAGAAATGGATCCCAGTTTGAGGGACATGAACGTATGTTTATATATATATATAAACATATGTATAGATGTATTATCTGTTGTATCACTAAACATTTCAGGTACCTAAAATCGAGGTACTCACTAAGCCATATGTAGGACTTACGTAAGGGAAACACCCACCCGCCAAATAGCCTTACAAGGCTCAGTACCTACATTGAGGTATCTGAAACTTTTGGTGATCATACTGTTGATGGAAGAAATCCCACCAGTTGAGGTTGGTGGTTTATCCCATGACTTACAGGGTTTTATACATCCCAGGTGGTTAGCCGGATCTCTTCCATCGACAGTATGTCTAAGTATCGACTCTTTTTGTTAGCAGCTTATCACCTAGTATTCAGATAGATTGGAGTCAAGAGTTGGTATGGATGGATCTCATATGCTTTGAACGGACTTGAGTTTGGTGATACTGTTGATGCTTCAGAAATCCTGCCTTGGGATGGTGCTAAAAACCCGTTGTAAATGGGGAGTAAACGGAGTAAACTACCAACCTCAACTGGTGAGTTTAATGGCTTTCTGAACCATCAACAGTATTACTATACCATTCACCTCAAAAAAGTGGCAGTTGATGAGTTCACCCTCCCTGTTTTTATTAAAGACACTCTTCAAGTCTGCCAGGGTTCAGAAGAATGAGGATTTTCAAGCAATGTTTGCAGTTCAACCGGAATTCTGCAAGTTTTTTTTTTCCTGACAACCAAAGGTGAGGATGGTTTGTGATACCAACGAACCTTGAATTTGTCCGGACTTGAAAACCAAATACGTAGTCAAGAAGTCGTTTCACAACTTTCCTCTGGGCCTGTGGGCATTTTGTTCCTGGCTTGCCAAGTTTTGTTAAGCGAAAGTTTTGGTCCCGATAAGGATGGCTTTGGAAGAGGAATTTGACGTCGAACTTCCCGATGAGGTGCACACCTTTGGTAGTGGTGGAATCGTTGTTTTCATCAACCATTTTGAGATCTCACTAAAAGTGTGACCTTTGAGTGGATGAAAAAAACCCAAAGAACTTTGGCACCTTTGATGGATGAATTGGAAAGTGGATGGGAGATTTGTTGCATGTGGAAGTTTTTGGAAACACCTTTTTACCGAAGATCTTCGGTAACGCAACGTTCAGAACACCAGGAGACGACGTCGTTGAAGAACTGCGGAGATGTCATGGATTTGATCCAGAGTTGGGGAAGCCTGGATGATGCAAAAAACGACGGCTGGACTCCACTCCTGACCAGATAGAACCGCTGAAATTAGCTAGAATCATTACGAATCATTATATAACATTTCAATGAAAAAGGATAATCTGTCAGGTTTCTCATTCTTTTCTCTTACCTGCTTGCCAGATTGCAAAAAGCTGCTGCATCATCAGCCGCTCAAAAACTGCACCATGATCCCAACAGACTTTTTTGGTGTGAAGAAACCGTTGGTCCCAGCAACACACAAGGCAAACTTTGAGATGGTGGCATATGGGGCTATGACCAACCCGGCAGATCGAGGCCCGAGAGGCTTTTTTTGTGAATGACAGGAGCAGGGTGACACTTCAGGTCATGGGGAATCTTTGATATTATTTCAGAAGAATGCCAAACATTACTATTTGTATGGAAGTATCACAGGGTCAGATTTTTTCAAACAAGTTTTTTGAAGGATTCTTCAATTTCTTCCAATTGACCAACCGTCTTGTTCTTGTTGTTGGCATCCAGAAATTTGTGGGTTCCTTTCCGTGCAATCTCAGTTTCTGACCAAAAATTACCTCATCAAGTTTTGGCAGCAATTCTTGCACCATCAATTTCAGCAGTTCGTTGATTTAGTAAGTCTCATGGCTGGATGGGTTTTGGATGGGTTTTGTGACTTCCATGAACGGCATATCAGGGCTGTCGGGGCCACCGTTTTGGTGAGTGCTAGTGAGTTTAGTAGAGCCATTTTACATGTGTTGTCGTGAGTCTTCTTCTTCATCATCAGAATTGAAAAACATCTCCAATAATAACAATGATAATCACCACTGTCATCACCACCATCACCATCCTCCTCCTCCCCTATGTTGTAGCCTCCTCCTTTTCCTCCTCCAAAGAGTTTCTCTCCTCACCATTTGGCTGGCCTTTGAACTGGTTGCTCGTCAGGAAGCTTCTCCTGTGCTTTCCATGCGCGCTGGGCATTGGTGCAGGAATTGATTGTGAAAGGAGGAGGATTTTAACGCGCGGCCTTGTGTAGCAATGGGTTTGTTTTGAAATGTTCTAACTTTGTATGAGGTTTGGGATAGAACTCCTAGGACTCATGATACCCATAGAAAGATGTTCATTCTGGGGTCCCATTGCTATATGTCGTCGCTAATCTATGGTTTTTCCCTAGCCTGAGCTTGGGGGGCATCGGCATGCGAAGAAAAACATTGCCGAAGTTTCTTTCTCAGGTCCTGAGTAAGGAGAGTAATAGACGGAAGTCGCGCGTGCGAACGCAGATTCGTGGGTTTTCAAAAAAGGCTGGGGACTTGGGATTGAAATACAAACTGGACAATGAAGGCCAATGAAGGTTGTAGATATATGATTGAGTATAGCCATCAGTAGAGAAAACGCAAAAAGCAATTTCAAGCGCAAAGAAGATCCATTTTTTTTTTCAATTCAAAGATTATAGGTATCAGGATTGGTCTCATTTGGGTGTTAGGCACTGTCTTGAACGGGTCAAGAATCCAATTTCTGAGGGGACCATGTCATTGCAGGAGCCTTTTTTGCATGATAACTCCCCGAAGAACTGTTTTGTTGTGGAAAACGTGGATACCTTCCAGGGAACTAACATATCCCCCAAAAATGGCATTTTGAAGATGATTTTCCTTTTCCCAAGGTGGGATATGTTAATCCCCTGGAGGGTATGTTTTTCTTCACCAACTTGTTTTATATGTTTTTCTTCTTGGTCCAGCGACTGCCGCCGCGCAAAACAAAGCCTTGTTCGCCACGCCGCTTCCAGTGATTTCCAAGACAGTACCTTGGCTTTGTAGGGGAGGTGAGAAGGTTGTAACTGGGTGTCAACTGTTGAATTCAGGATGCCCTTTGTCAAGGGGAATTTAAGGGTACCCCCCCAAAGCCAGGAAATAAGGGTTTAATAGGGGATTGTTTTTTCGGGATCACGGTGGTTAGTATGTAAGGCCGGCTATTTCCTTGGGGGAAACGTGGCATTGGGGGGGTGGGACCCTCAGATAGGATTTGTCCCAATTCTCCTAGGAACATGGCTCGTTCTTCCGCTTTGGTGCTGTTGCTGGGCCTGGCCCTTTTCAGGTGGTTGATGGGTTGGAGCGGATGTTTGAAGGATGTTTGAGTCAAAACTTTCAGTTTTTTGGTGATACTGAGGCAAAAAATCCCAAAAATAATACAAAAAACACCCCCTTTGATAAATCTCAGTAGTGTTTTGACAGGAACTCATTTTCACCTGGTTTTTTTCCCAGGACATTGTGCTTCGTGGCCGGACCAACCCCAGTCTCGCTGCGTGGCACGGGAAACCGCGCAGTGAATGTCCTACGCCAGGTGCTTTGGCAGGAAAGGCCGTAAAAGTCTCCAAATAATCCTTGCACAGAGTGGTCTAAAGGGTCTAAGTGTATTGAAAGTGTTCTTAGTTTGTGTGGCTCACATCAAACTTGACTGAAGAAAAGACTTTGTCATGTCCACTATTTCGGGTATTGTATATGAGAAAGATAGCGATAGTTCTATTGAAGCAACACATGTTGCATGAAGCACTGTTGCAGTATGAGGGTTTTCTAGCCTAGGGGCAGTCCGGGTGCTGGATCTACATCTCCCTTCGCCGAACAAAACGAAAAAAACCGCCCAAGGCAACCGCCACGGATGACACCATGGCCAAGGTGGGGGTGTATTTTTAAATGGACATGGAGGTGGCAGAGTTGTTGGGAAAGCAAAGGATTGGACGTCTGGTAGAAGAATTGAAGGTTAGGTGTTGGGTTTTAAAGATTTTTTATGTTTACCCTGAACCCTGAGGAGATGATTCAATTTGACGATCATATTTTTCAGATGGGTTGGTTCTACCACCAACTAGAAGGTTACTTGGAGGATCATCCCAGGACTAGTGAGTAGTTAGGATTACCCTCATTTACAAGCTATGGAAAGGCCATTTGGAAGGGGTCCCACAACCACACTTAGAGGACGAAAACTAACCATGGTTATTAACCACTTACAAGTCCTGGGATGATCCTCCAAGTATGTCACTACTTCATAATGTTGGGGTGTGGTCCTTGTTGCTGGGAACGAGGCTTGTGTTAGGCAGGAATTGTAGATTTTGGCCAACTTGCACTGGCTGGAAACTGAAATATAATCATGTGAGGAATGTAATTGATCAATTTTGACAATAAGTAGTGTTAAATCGTACTTGTAGGGTCATACATAGCCACCACCTGCATAAAGCTACCAAAACATGTATATATGTACATGTATATACATATATATATATATATATTATTATATATTTATATATATATATATTATATAGCGGCCCCTCAGGCCCTACATTTTTGCACAAATCTTCCCAGAACAATAAGCATCGATATCACCGACATCACTAGCATCTCATCAAAAAACAATGCAAGTTACAAAAACTATGTGTTCCAGAGAAACCTTATAGCGTGTCTTTCACTTCCAGCATCTTCATCAACAGCAACCTCATTGATGTGACAATAGCATTGGTTAAAACCATCTGTATCTGCAACATGCACCCAAAAGATACAAGGAGCTTCTCATGTCAAGAACGGAGACGCTGTCTTCACTGAAATAACATGACAACATCCCTTTAAACAGCTTCGCGTAGTAATGTTATCTGCTCTATAACAGAACACTTTCTTTTCACTTACTTTCACTTCCTTCTCACTTCCTTTCATATTTACCTTGCAGTACCTTCCTGGGTCTTGCGCCAACATCTAGTCAAAATAATCTGCATTTGCAACACGCATCAAACAGAAAATCGCGCATCGCATAGATCCCGCCAGAGCGAGAACGGAAACTCTGTCATTATTGCCTTTCAATTTCTGCTGACTTAATGTGTACTTCTGCTTCATATCACTTCCAATGTGATCATTTCAATCGTGGTTGCTGTCACTGATGCTTATGGTTGCTGCATACAAAGTGAGTTTTATCAGACTCCGTTTGCAGTTTCAAGTGGTTCATTCTCGTCCATTTGCTCATTGAAAGCCCTTGCCTTGACCTCAGGGTCTATCATTGACCCAACTGACCTGAGCCAAATTGATGTGTCCAATGATACTGAAGCAGTGCGCTCCGAAGAAGTTGAAGTGGACGACGACGAAGAAGACGAGGACGACGACGACAGCAATGACGACAAGGACGACAAGGGCAATGCGGCGGCAGCGGCTCCTCGCGGTTACGCTGCTAAGTCCCGGCCATCAAAGGAGTTTGGTCCGAGAGACGAGGAGGACCAGCACCACCGAGGCCTTCGTCTGAAGTCGGTCCCACGCCGGCGGGCCTCTACACCACAAGCGCTGCGACATGACCAGCAGCAGCGACGGAGAGCCATGAGCCCACCAGGTGGCACAGAGTGGGTCAAGCGTCACAATGAGCTGGCCAGGGGGCCTCGGGTCAGTCGTGACAAGGAGCTGGCCAGGGAGCCCAAGCCTCATTCAAGGCGCCGACAACGCTGTAGGAACCAAGACGACTTTGACCGTCGGAGCCAGCCAGTGGTCACCAAGGCTGGCAACCGGCCAGTGGTCACCAAGGCTGGCAATCGCACGACGACGACTGGTCGTCGTGGCAGCTGTTGGAACGCACCACAGTAGCTAGTATCAAGGATACTTTGAATGAACTTGGATGTAGTGTTGATGACAAAGGAACCAAGAGACTTTTGGTGGATGCCTTTCCTGAAAACTGGTCAGAAATTCAGTTGCAATTTCCACTTCGGCGTCAGCACAGGCATCATCATCAGTGTCTGACAATGAGCCATTTCAAGGTCAGGCTCACAAGTTGAGTGGGTACTCTCCTCCACCATCGCCCAAGCCATCAAGCAGTGCAGAGGAGGCTTTGTCACCACGTCTTCGCACTGGTGTTGAGGATTGAGATGTCATGTTTGCTGGCATCTATGGAATGGGATGCTTGTTTGAAATCACCTGGCATCCCAGGCTGTCTGCGTGAGTGTGTGAGCCACCATACCTTTCTTGATCTACCGACAGTCGAGATGACGTCCCAGACCAAATTTGTCAAGTGCTTCTTGGATGTTGCGCTGAATGTGGAAAGACCTATTCCCAAGACAGACGTGAAGGAACATTTGATGTCTCAGAGTCCTCTTGCTGACTTACCACCTCCATGTGTATCGAGGAAAGACCTGGGCCAGAGTCAACGTTGTCGAATTGACCTTGCTGTAGTGAAACAAACAGATGAGAAGTTTTGCGTGGTGAAGATTCTGAACTTCAAGGACAAGATCAAGACAGCGGAAGCAGGTTACGGAAAGCCTTATATGTTTGATTGGATTGGGCCCCGACGCAAAAAACACACAACCCAATATCTATTGCCGATTATCTATATCCATATTCATATGCATGCCCATATAGAACCTGATATCTACACATATTTCCATATCTATGGATATATCTAGTTTGAATTCATATCAAAATCAATGAAACAATAAATAAAAATCCATTGTCGGCTATAGCTATAGCCTTGGGAAAGTCCTGGACAGGGCAGCCACGTCGCAGGTTCAAGATGTGATTGCTGAGCAGCTGGGCGTTGACAAAGAGAAAGTGACCCGTGAGGCTCGGCTTGGTCAACAAAAAGTCCCTTTCCAAGGTGAGTGGTGAACAAGAATCCTGGTTGGTCCGTTGGGATATACTGGAAATTGGAATAAACAACCTTATCTATCAATTCCCAGGGGGTATATAGGGGATTACAATTAGAGAATTCGGGGGTATATACACCACCAAAGTTTGACAGCTTGACCCTGAAAAACGGTGGTCGGAAGACGATCCGGCTTCCTATTGGGAAACAGCACTTTTCAGGGGCGAATTGTTTTATTGCCTGGGGGTGGGGGATGAGACTTCCCAGTTATGTTTTGTTTATAGGATTATACTACCCAGTTAAATAGAAATTATTTCATGGCTGAAATTTTGCACGAAATTTTGCACCAGTTGAAAGGTAGTTTATCAGTTTATCCCATTTTTTTCAGGGTTTTACACATGCCAGGCGGTTAGCCGGATTTCTTCCATCAACAGCATGAACCAATCAGGATGACTTTTGGTTCACGTCATGTCGTCAGGGTTTCTTTTAAAACGGTGGGGATTCACGTGGGGTTGTTTTGAAGGGCGCCAGAAACATTCAACCCAACAAGCGCAGAAGGGATTCACCCATTTTTTCCGGGATGATTTTCCAACACAAACACCGTAGGTGTTGATGGAAGAAATCCTGCAGCAGTTGAGGTTGGTGGCTAGATTCCACTTCCCTAATCCGTTGAGATGTTCGCCCCTGAAAATAGGCCCAAATTGCAGCCCTACCCTCCAAAAAAAACCCATCCATTTTCAGGTGCGAACATGTTAGTTGTAGGGTCTCCGGTCATCCCTAAGATAGGTTGGGATTTTTGGCCCCAGAAAGTGGCCTTTGAAACATTTTTGAACATTGTTTTTTTCATCATGATGGGTTTTTGCCTTTTTTCTTCAACTATGATGGGCGAAGGCTTTTTGGGCGCTTTTCGCCAACAACAATGGATCATAGAAATGATTGATGGTCAGGTGGCGAAAAACCACAGCGAGAGGTGTATAGTTTACCCATGGTAAAAGGCTGGAGGATTCACCCTCACTTTGGATATCTTGCAGTTGTGTATTCCAGTCCCACAATGCTTAAAACAATAATTTGTGGTCCAGTGTCCGTTATACTTCACACAATCCGCAGTTCCAATACAAACTAAGAAATAACATCAATACTAGGTCATCATCCAAACAGAATTATAGTAACACACAAACACATTTCCAAGCAACACAACAAGAAACCATGACACAAATTCAACTCATCCCAGCTTTAATGTTTCAGAACTCTTGGGGTTTTCACAAGAAAATCGGTGGCCTCAAGGGGAAACCAACTGGTTTTTATAAGCCCAGCACCTGGACCGAAATTTTTCCAGGCCACCCTCTCGGAGCTCGGTGCTGATTCCTTGGACATCGTGGAGTCGGTGTGACTTAACTGAAAAGGGATTGTTTGATGAGTATATATTTGGATTTGGGGAATGATCCAATTTGACTAATATTTTTCAGATGGGTTGAAACCACCAACTAGATATGCATGTATTAAATGTACTGTAAATGATATGTTTTATATATTTATATATATACATATGTTTTTTTTGTTGTTGTGATTGAGTTAAACATTATCCAGATGGATGGTTTCAGGACCATTATGAAAAGATGGAAAGCAGTTGTCATTTGTTGCAATCCACTTTAATTCACGAAACCAAAAACAGTGTGATTTTTTGAAAAGTTGCAGTTGCAGGGTGTGCTTCTCCACATATTTTGAAACACCAATTCTTGAGGTAAAGATCGCTAGCCATGTCTTGATGGTTCTCATTCATTTTTTTTCCGGTGTTTTATTTGACCACCGACTGGACCTGAAACAGTTTCTTGGATGTGCCAGGTTTCCCCCTAAGACTGTGGGAATGTATTTGACCATCAAATTCACCCTCCAAGTATTGATCTGAGGATGGCTCTGGAAGAGGCCTTTGACGTTGAACTTCCTGATGAGGAGCAGATGTGATGAGGTGTTCCGATTTTATACCGTTCTTCCGATGAGCGATTGCGGAAGTGTGTGCCATTGCTGGGCTCAACGAGAATGGAGGGTTTGCAATCTTTGACCCAAGTGAAAGGGTCCAAACAAGCCTTATAAAAGGTCAGAGCCTGTCTTGTAGCTTAGGGATTCATTGACCCATTGCCCAATATGCCACAAAGGTAGACATTGGGTCCAACATAGCAGCTGGAGGTTGTAGGGTTTTCCTTTATTTTAACATGTTTCCGACCTAGAAACAAGGATTTTACATTGTCATCGGGGGAAACAACCATCCAAGCTTTGACTTGAGATCATGGCTGTGCTGGGTCCCTTCATGAGGCTGGCTGGGTCCATTACAGCTACCCAATTACCATCGCTGAAACCGTCATGTTTGCCGACGGAATTTACCCCCACCTTAAAAAGGCAGCGGAAGAGGTAACGGAAATTTTGGGGTTAACGGCTGGCCGTAGCACAGGGTTACTACTGCCACAGGTGATGGTCCTACCTTGGTTGTGAACAGAAGCATGATTTCATCGCAAGCAGCTTCAAATTTCATGCAATTTTAGTATTGACGGAAGATGCAAACGGAAGGGTTTGCAGGTCATCATGAATCCTTGATGTAGAGTTGCAAAATGGCCCAAGGTCAAACTAACGACCGTATCTTGAGGGTTAACGAGAATAGACATACACGAGTCTCGTGTGTATTTCTTTGACTGTTAAAGAATCTACAACATGGGCGCAACAGAAACCCGTCCTGCAGCCATGGCACAGGAGCTGAAAGTGAACACCTTAGAAGGTAGTGTCCTCACTGTTCAAGTCACTGAGAGAAACACCATTAAAGATCTAAAGGCAATGCTCTGTGAGAGGAAACCTTGTCAAAACCTCAGGAAGGTTACGGTCCTGGCTGAGGGAGCACTGGTTGACGATGATCAGACAGTGGAGGCTGCAGGACTGCTGCATGCTGAATCGGAAGTGACTGTAATTTTCTCCAGATACGAAGTTGAAGCTGCAGCGAGAAACGACATCCATGAACCCGGCTTCCTACAAGTTAACATCCCTTCTTCTCTAACGCAAGTTTCTGCCGGAGCCTTCGAAGATTGTTGGAAAGTGGTCGGAGTGGCAATCCCTGCGTCTGTGATTGCCATTGGGGACCGTGCCTTCTCGAGTTGCACTGCTTTGGTAGACATCACTATCCCTGAGTCTGTGACGGTCATTGGATACGGTGCCTTCGTAGGTTGCAGTTCTTTGGTAGACATCACTATCCCTGAGTCTGTGACGGCCATTGGGAACAGTGCCTTTGAACGGTGCAGTTCTTTGGTAAGCGTCACTATTCGTGCGACCGTGATGGCCATTGGGGACCGTGCCTTTCTAGGTTGCAGATCTTTGGGAAGAATCAACATCCCTGAATCTGTGACGGCCATCGGGAAGAGTGCCTTTGAAGGGTGCATTTCTTTGGAAAACATCAATATCCCTGAATCTGTGACGGCCATTGGGGACCGTGCTTTTGAACGGTGCAGTTCTTTGGGAAGCATCAATATCCCTGAATCTGTGACGGCCATTGGGAAGAGTGCCTTTGAAGGGTGCAGTTCTTTGGAAAACATCAATATCCCTGAATCTGTGACGGCCATTGGGGACCGTGCCTTTCTAGGTTGCAGATCTTTGGGAAGCATCAATATCCCTGAATCTGTGACGGCCATTGGGGAGAGTGCCTTTGAAGGGTGCAGTTCTTTGGAGAACATCAATATCCCTGAATCTGTGACGGCCATATCCAGCCTTTGATGTGTGCGATAAGTTGCGAGTAAAACAACCCCAGGTCTGACTTTCACGGCAGGTCTTGCAATTGTGGATCTTCGTCGTTTTTTTTGAATCTTCAAGGCAGTGATCAAACTGTGAAGTGATCTTTCACTGTCGTCATCGGAGGCAGGATGATGCGACTGCGGAAAAAAAACCGAGACCTTGAATCTTTTTCAGATCGCTGACCAACAAACCCATCAACTACTTACGTAGATTATCAGTTGGATTTATAAGTCCCCAATAACTATGGTTAAGTCATATGTACCCTAAGAAGGGTTATGTACGCTACTTATTGTTGGGGTTTTCCATCACTCCACTGTAACGTAACGCCGTGCAACGGATCGATCGTCCAAGTTGCTTTTGCAGCATTTTTGGGTGTTTTTTTTGTTCCTTCACCGTCTTCACCGAGCAACAAAAGTGACCACGTAACAACAGCCTCTTCCCTCCATAGATGGTGGTTGGTAGGATTGTGAAAGATTTCGCATGGTTAAACCAAAGTAGGTCATTCATTTTCTTCACGTTCTCTTCCCAATCAATTCATCTCCACAAAAAGCTTTTGGGATCTCCATTTTGTCCTGCATCGTGACCATTTGGAGGAGACAACATCATTGAAGAACTGCGGAGATGTTATGGACCTGAAACTGGGTTTGTTGAAAACAGAAATAGCAAGATGTGGCTGGACCCTTTTTTTTTAAAGCGAACTTGACCCCTCAACACTTTTTTGATTCGGGTGGTTTCTGAAGGTTGCTTGTGGCTGGCTTCTATGGATCTGGCGTAGCCGCTTTCTGGGTTTGCATTGTTTACGTTGTCTAAATTTGGCGACACATTTTAAACTCCAATGGGTTGGAGGGTCAAATTTGAGTCGGTTTTTTACGGCGTTTCCTTTCTCCGAACTATGGTGGACAGGGCCTACCCCGACGTAGGTTCCCCAGAAATAAGGGTTTAATAGCCGGCCCGATCCAGAGAAACCAAGGTTAATAAGCCCTCAATAAGGCCTTATTTCTAGAGGAGGGGTAGGTTAGGGGGGGTAGGTTGACCGGCCATTTTTTTTTGTGAACCAACAATTTGACACAGGAGATATTTAACACTTCTAATCTGAGAGATCCATTTGTCAATTTGTGTGTTCTTTTTTTTGGCTGAGTTCCAAAATTAATGACCCCACGAAATTGGTGGTTTACCCTACACCATGGCAATGGAAAATCTCCATATTTAATGGGGAATACATCTTTTGGCCTTGAAACCAAATGAAAACTCATTGAAACATGTGTCTTTAAAGAATAATGGCCTGGCCTTATTTCTTGGGGAAAGGGTGGGCATTGGAGGGGGTGCCCTTAGACCCTTGGATTCCCATGAAAGACTAAGGATCCAGGGCAAGCTTTAAAATGGTCGCTTTTGAAGCCCTTTTTGCGCCTCTGGCGCCACTGGTGCCTCTGGTCTGCGAAAAAGGGCAACCTTTTCGAAAGTTTCCAATGCCTCACCGGAGAAACACCGGTGGCTATTTTTTTCCCCAAAAAGAGAAACTCTAAGCGCAAGAGAAAAAGGAAAACTAAAAAATATGAAAGACATCAGGGAGATGACCGAATCTCCAAATCGTCGGGCCCATTTTGAGCCGTGACGAATGGTGTTGAGTGACGTTGATCTCCTCTGGATCAGGCTCTCTTGGTTGAAAAAGGGTCGACCGCACAAGCCGCAGGGTGAAGATGAGAGAAGGATCAAGAAATAGCCAGGATTCTTCTTCGCAGTGGAAGACCTTAAGACTACCTAAGAGGTGTTACCTCTATCATTTTACTCTTCAGAAGTCTCATGAAGAGGCCAATACTTCTGAATATGAATTTTTATCAGACGATCACATATGACAACTGGATATAACATATGTGGTACCGGATACATATACGTATATTAATAATATGCATATATGAACGTGATTTATATATTGCATAAAAACAAGTTCTTGATGATTTTTCATCATCCGGACGATTTGATGATTCAAGACCCCGCTTCTGGAAATGCCGATGCCTTCCAAGGAAACAATTTTTCAGGGGCGGATTCGCTATGATGAAAATTACACATTTATTACACACCCGAAACTGAATGAATGGATACTAAAAATGATAGGCATTGGAAAATGTGTCGCCTTTCAAATATTGTTATTTTGGGTATGACAAGATTCAGGCGGGTATGTAGTGTCAGAGAGAACACAATGAAGTGACACACCTTTTTTTTGTTGGTCAAAAATGTGCACATATCGCTGAAGCTGGTTGATCCTTCGTGTTTGAATATTGAGGGACAAAGAATCCAGAACAAGCACAAGATAAGTGAGCAGAGTTCAAAACCCTGGTTGGTTGTTTTATTTGGAGGATGATACTACCCACTTATATGGGGATTATAATAACCCATGAAATAAGGATCCAGGAACCTGAACCAATCAGGATCTCATGGTTCATGTCATGTGCCGCTGCAACCATGTGTCTATGGGTATATAAGTGGAGATTCATCCACGTCTCACCGGATAGAAACGCAGTGAACCGGCTGGGATTTCAAAAAAAAAATGGAAAAAATTGGACTATGGAAGCTTGAAAAATATGTGATTTATATGATATATAAAAACAAGACGCAAATCTGAGATTTCTGTTTTTTGTTGTTTTTCAAAAGGGATCCATATTCAGAAAATAACATGTTCATTGATTCATTGATTGTTTTTCTTTTAACATTTTGTAAATGATTTCAGTTTTTTTTTGGGAAATAAGGGAGGGAGGGTGGAATGCCCTCGTCATCAAAGCTTTAAGCTTCAAGATGATGGTTGCCGCTTCATGGCTATTGCACGCGAGCCACTGACACGAGGTGCACGGGATCAAATTTCCAGCGTCATCCGGTTTGGGTATTTCCTCTTGAATACCCGGGGTTGATGTCATATGGTGGGTGGGTTTGGCTGGAAATGCCTTGTTTGGAAACTTCAGCTTTGATTCGACTAGGATTGGAAGAAGTTCTTTGATTTAGGACAAGTACCATAGGCAGACTTTGAGCAGACATTACTGCTTGTCTGATAAAGTGACTGGTGGTTTGGTACAGGATTGATGTCAAAACTGAAAGCCACCGGGGCCGGTGGCCTGCAATTTTCAGCTTCACCCAGATATGTCAGCTTCAGGGTCCGAGCAATGACGAAGCCCGAACCTCTTTTGGATAGTGGTTGTATCAAACGACTACATGTTGGAATGTGACCAGATTTTCCTTTTGTATCCCGTTGCTTGTTGAACACATGGTTTCTCTACCCTGGTGATTTGCCACACTTCGACAGGTAGACTTGGGACACTTGAAAACCGGACCGAATCTCTTGAGTCGGTACATATTCCACATTCCACATCACCCCTATAAAGCAGATTTTACCCTCCATGGAACTAACATATCCCACCTTGGGAAAAGGAAAATCATCGACTCGAAAATACCATTAAAAAGGGGATATGTTGGGAACTTTAGGAGGCTACTAAAAATCAGCAGCACCAACTTAAGACTTGAAAATCAACATCTATTCTAGGTGGTGCTTTCAAATATTTTGGAAACTTTCACCCCGCAAAATTGGGGAAGCTGAACCCATTTTGACGATCATATTTTTCAGGGTTGAAAATCAACCTCTATTTTTCTTCAGCCGTAACTCTCCTGTGACGATTCGACCATCCCCTTGCAGCTGTTGGGCCGAGGTAATGGGACCTTGCTGCCGGAGGAAGCCTGCGAACCTGCGACACCAACATCCAGGTCGAAATTTGGGGTTTTTGTTGATGTGTTTTCCAGGCATGAAAGGGAGACTAACAGCTAAACAACGAACCCAGCTAAATGGGGGATTGTTTTTCTAATATCTAGGAATCTAGGTGGTTTCAGGTGGTTTTTATTTTCACAGGGAAATGATCCAATTTGATGGGTTGGTTCAACCACCACCTAGTTATGTATTTCCAATACAAGCATTGTCTTTTTTTTCCGACTAAACTTGGCAATTGCGAAGCACAGATGCCTTTTTTGAAGATGCAGGAAAACCCGTAACCCGCTTATGGGGGGGCTTTTTGTTTGAAGAGTGCCACCTTATAGGGTTAATTTAGAGTCAAATTTAGTTCAGGGGTTGATTTTTGCAGTTGATTCCCAGTGATCTACGGAATGAAACGGGATGGCCCCCAAATGGAAATGGAGAATGGATGAATTCTCCTCTGTTTGCTAGTCTTAGCCCATTTTCCGTCGTTGTCGTTGTTGTTGTTGTTGTTGTTGTTGTTGTTGTTGTTGTTGTTGTTGTTGTTGTTGTTGTTGTTGTTGTTGTTGTTGTTGTTGTTGTTGTGGTTGTTGTTGTTGTTGTCGTTGTGGTTGTGGTTGTTGTTGTTGTTGTTGTTGTTGTTGTTGTTGTTGTTGTTGTGTTGTTGTTGTTGTTGTGTTGTTGTTGTTGTTGTTGTTGTTGTTGTTGTTGTTGTCGTCGTGTCGTTGTTGTTGTTGTTGTGTTGTTGTGTGTCGTTGTTGTTAGTAGTTGTTAGTAGTTGTACGTTAGTCGTTGTAGTACGTTAGTTAGTTAGT
>DF240709.1:82450-103172 GCA_000507305.1 Breviolum minutum Mf 1.05b.01
GACGACGACGAGGATGATGATGATGATGATGATGATGATGATGACGACGACGACGATGATGATGATGATGATGATGATGATGATGATGATGATGATGATGATGATGATCATGAGAACGACTATGATTCTCATTTGGGGTAGGTCACACCATCCTTTTCAGGAGAGCCTGTAATTGCTACGCAGAAACGTAGACGTGCAAACTTTGCGACCATGATTTACGATTTCAAATTCTATGTATGTGTTTAGTATGAGTTGTGAGTCTACCCTATTGGCTAGCAGCACCAAACCAGTCAATCTGTTTTGTGATAGAGAACAGCTTGCTAGAAGCTGACTAGAAGTTTCATCACAATCTGATCAGCGTATCACGTGACGGTAGCGTTTTTTTTTCTTCATGTTTGATCTGAGGCCAATTCCGATATTTGAGAAATTTGTGAAATCACTTCCACCCCACCTGGTGTTTTTAATGGATGTTAATGGTACAATGAACACCTGAAAAAAAACATTGAAAACAACTTTGATCCCATGATGTTTTCATCTGATTTGATCCAGAAGTGTTTTGAAGTGGGTGAAACGTTGGACCATTTGCAACTTGCTCCTTACAAGAAATTGGAGGTGTCCATCCAACCTCCCGTTTAAGTGATGAGGGTTTTTATCGCAGGTTTTTCTCCGTGATTTCACTTCGTTGGGAACTTTTTTTTTGACGGAGGAGCAGCCTGATGCACACTCCAAAAAAATAAAATTCCAGAGATTTTTGGTATCCAAACCATTTTTTTTTGGGGTGTTTGTGAATCCTTTCAAATTTAGGAACTTCCAAGTTTTTTTTTAAAATTATTTTTTCTCCAATTTTTCCAGGTTATATGTTTAAGTTCTTCATCACTTTTCCTCGGATCGGTGGATCCTTTTTGCCTAGAAAAAATCCTCCAACAAAGGTGGAACGCAGATATCTCTAAGACTTGGGCCCCTCCCTGAATCAACTCACATTTTCGTACCTGAAAATGCATGGGGTTGGTTCAGATTCAGATGATTCATTTCATTTTGGGATACGCCCTGTTTTCAACGGCGAAAATGTTAGTTTCAGGGATTGTAGATCTTTCCAATGACCTATTATTAACAGCTGGCTGGACAATGGACCCGGATGGGAGATGTATTTCCTAAAATGGGGATATTCCCTTTGCTACTGTTGATGCTTCAGAAATCCGAAACAACCACCTGGGATGTATAAAACCCAATTAATGAGATAAACTACTACCCTCCAGGAAAGTAACATATCCCCTTGATGTTTGGCATATGTGAAGATGATGTTCCTTTTCCCCAGGTGGGTCCCATGGCATCGTTCCCTGGAGGGTATATCAACTGGCTGCCCGTCACTTCTGCCTAGCTGCGTTTCATTTCTTCCACCAGTCTGAAACGCCGGAAGGTTGAGAACTTGGTCTTGAACGCCGTTCCACCCGTGTTGTACCTTTGGTTGGAAAGTTTTTTTTTTTTTCACGAAAAAAAAACGATGAAAACATGGGGACGAATGAAAAAAAGGGCCCCTGGTGGTTGTTTAGAGATCCCTATTTAAACAACCAGTAAAATGGAAAGTAAGGCCCAAGACCGTTTTATTTTTTTTTTGTGGGTCACTGGAACTTTTATATTCCCTGAAACTAACATTTTCGCACCTGAAATTGGATGGTTGGGAGACCGATCCTTTCATTTTGGGATATGGCCTATGTTCAGGGGAGAAAATGTTAGTTTCAGGGAGGGTAGGGAGACGTTTCAAATATTCTAATGGATTGCATTTAGTCAAACCTTTTTATAATCATTAATGATTATATTATATTACATTGAATATAATGATGATATTGAATACATTGAAAATTTTTACAATATACAGTATTTAATTTTCATTTCAGTTGTTCTTGTCGAAATTTGCAAGATGATCACACTCCAGTACACCAAAGTAGCAACGGCAAATATTGTGTTTTCCAGTAGGGTTATTATATCTCTACACAAGATACATTTTCCATCAACATGTAGAAAACTCTTCCCCAAATTGGATCCCTTTTCCTTCATCTGACTTTGTTTGGAACTTGTTTGTTCCGAAACTCCCATCGACAGTTAAGGAGACGACTGACGTCACAGGAGACATATTACTGTCAGATCTGTCTTTGCAACTGTCCTGTTGCAGCGCCCTGGCCTAAATGGGTTGGTCTGTGGGTTGAATCTGGGTGGAGGTGGCGGAGCTGGTGGTGATGGGATGCTTGTGGACTTGTTTTTCACGTAGGGTTCCATAGGAGTTTGGAGTCTGGAGAGGTTTTGCACACACATTTTGTGTGGATCCCTCAGATGATGAAGTTTCAGTCACTAAATACCCTCACTGGAAGTAACACTGGCAATGGAAAATCCACCATGTGGATGGAGTATTTACCAGGAAGAATGGGGATATTCCATTGCTATGTTAGTTTACCAGAGGGTAACTTTTTGTGCTTTGTTGAATTGAAAGGTCCATGGCATTCTTGTTGAGACGCTTTGGCGATACGACATGGTTTTGGGTGCCGGGTGCTTCAGGACATAACCCAGATAAAGTTCAAAGTGAAGCACTCTGTGGTGGCCAACGAAAGCATACAAATTGGATATGATGTTGATTCCGTTCATGTGTTGAGACTTCTATGCTACTCTCCCAAAAATTATCATGCTACTTGAAAATTATCCCTTTGAAATAGGAAACTCATCTTCCAAACCTCCACGAAACAGTTACAGATCATGGGAATCAAAGGGTACCACGTTTCCGCCAGGAAAGAGCTGGCCTTCTTAGGGGATTATTTGGAGGGTACCTACTTAGATTCCCATGAACAGATGTCCCTGGCCCTTCATTACAGGATGGTCACCAGTTGCAACGCTGCAAACATATCTTCTGCAGCCATTGCCTGCGCAGTAGCTTGAACTTGAATTGCCAAGTCGAGTCGTTTCAGGGATTTTTTTTTCCGCCACAATTTTCAGGGGACATGTTGTTTTTTGGAGGGAGTATTTGCCAGGGAAATTTACAAACCGCCTTTCTGTTGGTTTTGCGGAACACCCTTCCTGGATGTTGGACATGAACGTATACAACGAGTAAATAGTATATATGTTCCAGGTTCCGGGTCNTGGTAGCGAACCGCGAACCGGGATCATATATACGTATATCTAGTATTTTTGTTTGACAACATTTGGGAGTTCGCCTTCTTCCGCATTTTCAGTGTGTACATTGCAACTACCCACCATAAAAAGAGATGAAGATTTTTCCACTTTTTGGTGTCTTGGGAGCGGTCTTAGTAAGCATCACGAATCCAGCCAGAAACTCACAAACTTCCTACCATTTTTGAACAGTTCCCGACGTCGTTCTTTAGGTTATGTAGAGACGAGGCTTTCCGAGGCGTGGCTCAAAACAGGGTCTTGAGCAATTACCTGAAGTATACCTGCTGCCCATTGTTCTACAAAAAAGGGGGGGGGGTTCGAAATTTCCTTCAGATTCTGGGGTGATGTGAGACTTATTGACTTCCGTAAACCGCTGATCGGTTTGGTTGATTTGGCTGACTTTTGCAAAATCTGGGTCTTCCAGATTCTTGTTTCCAATGTGATCTATTGTGATTATCACTTTTTTCAGTTCACATATATTTATTGAAACTCAGTGTTAATAACATCTCATACACAATTATCTAAGCAGCTTCCTGTGATTCTGTGGACATTTTTTTGTCGTTTCCCTCGGTATCTTTTTCACCGCTACGCCGCAGGCGGCGGTGTATGGCTTGTTGTGTCCCTTTCTGCCAGAGTTGCATGGCAATGGAGTCCATGGAGGAAATCTGGGGGGTGTTGGTTGGGGGATGCAACGGGATGTGAAGAAAAGGGTGCGGATGTTGACCAAGGACACCCGAAAAAGATGGTTGGATGGATTTTTTGGTCGATTTTTTTTTCATTGTACCCTCCCTGACATTAACATAGCACCTACCAGGGGAAGCGAACTCCAAAGAAACTACTGTAGTCTTCCAAGCATTAATTTTCAGGTGCGAAAATGTTATTTTCAGGGAGGGTAGACTTTTGGGCTTTGATGAGTTTTGGATGATTTTTTTGGGTTTGTGGAGAAACGGGAGGAAGGTCACACTCTCACACTTTTTGGTTGTTCAATCCCTTTGAAGGTGCCATGATATATGAGGCAGGTGGGATTTTTCGATGAGAATTGATATTCATGTCTGAAGATTCGGTCAGAAATAAACCATATTTTAGTAGCGAGTCTAGCTCGTGTGGTTAGTGTAGGGGCGGATTGGGCACACAATGTATTTCCATGTATTGCGGGAGATCAGAACACCAAGTTGGTAGCCTATTTCCTCAAGGTTTCGGCCTTTGTTTCCTCAAGTTTGGTCTAGATTGCCATGGTCAAATGGTTCAAGAATGTTCAGGAGATTTTCCCTACCTGGCAGCTTAATACTGACAGAGACTCGAGACGGAACAAGAACTCGCTGCCGGTCTTCTTTGTTTCAGTGGAACGGTGGAATGTTGACAGGCCGGGTTTCGATGCCCATTGGAGAGACGATTACGGTGTTCACTACCTCACACTTTTGCGCGGTATCCCACACGTGATGGAGCACCCGGATGCATGGAGCTTTCAGCTGATCCAAATTGCTGAGCGATATGGGCGAGTTGGAACTCCACGGATCCGGATGCTCCCTCACTCTTCCAAAAATGCAGAACGGATGACGAAGATGCATCAATGTATTACAGGAGATCAGAACACCAAGTTGGTAGCCCATTTCTTGGACCTTTGTTTCCTCAAGTTTGGTCTAGATTGCCGTGGTCAAAATGGTCCTATCTGGGAAAACCGCAGGGCTCTGCAGATTTCAGTTATGGGCCAATTGCAACTGCAAGGATCAGGATGCTCCCTCACTCTTCCAAAACCGCAGAAGGGTTGAAGAAGATCCTTGGTTTTACAAAGCCTGAGAAGAAATGCATATTCTTTCACATGAATGCTTCATGTGAGTAAAGAATGTGCATTTCTCCTCAGGCTAAGCAGCCAAAAGTCACACTTCTGGTAGACTGAACCCGGAGCACTTGAAAACCAAAAGTGCGCAAGCAGACAGCCAAGTGATGTCTATGGCCAAAAATTGGTGGCTGAACCCCCTCTCAATCATGGAGGGAAACCATCTATTCCGGGGCGCCTTTCTAGATGTATACAGCTAGAGAAATGACATACACTATTAAGAAAGGAATGTTTATGCCGACTATTTGCAGATGCACTGCACTTGCTTGTTCCAATGGCTGTCCCTGATGAAATGATTCTACTCATTAAGCAAAGATGGACTTCCTTATTTGGGACACAAGCATTTTTTTCGAAAGCCTTACTCTCTGGTGACTTTGACATTGGCACTGTAAAAATTCAAGAAGATTTTCCAAGTTTCAAATTTTGAAAAGCGGGGGGATATTCTACCGAAAAAAATCCATGGTTTTTCAACAGAGCCGCGGAGCCCAAAAAGCGCTGAGTCCGCAGGACTCAATGCTGGCTGCGGCCATGAGATTCCAGACGAGGAGGCTTTGTGGGAGATTCCGTCGGTGGACTTTTAGGGAGGAATTGGTGAAACCGTTTTTGTTGTTTAGGTTTTTATTTGGGGAATGAAATCCTAAGCACGAAACAAAAACACTCTTGCACTTTCCATTATGCTAGTTGTTTAATCCGGGATCCTTATATATCCTTATAGTGGTTTATCATAATTCCCGCATAACTGGATCAAATGGATAGAATGGGGGGGGGAATGTGAACCATTTAGTGAAGATTTCTAATCAAAGCGAAAAACAAAAAAAACACTAGCCTAGTTACCTAGTTTATATATATATAGGTTGGTTGTCCCGCTTGCCAGCAATCGTGTACAATTCCAAGGTTTAGATGTGGTGAGTGGGGGATAACTCCGAACTTCTACGTCATGACAAATTACCCATTTAGGAGGGATCAAACAAACAATCCAAATGGGCATGGTGATTTTAAGAGAGATTTCCCGAGAAAGAATAGTGAATTGTTAGTTTGCGGGTTGGTGTCATATTTCATCACCCCTGTTATAGGCTGGCTGGTGCTTAGTGATGAGCAAATAAGCAGCCAAGATGGCCATTTTCCCGATCCTAAATTTTCCGATCAAGAAATCGCAACTCCTCGGGGTTAAGCACTTGCCAGTTAGGTGCTGATTGTCATAGAGTCAAAAATGATGCCCTTTTTAAAAGGGGAATTTACCCAATACATACCCATTATTAAAAGGTGTGATTTTGGGGTCCCGAGAATTTTTTCGGGGCTCCCCATCCCAAGCGTTTTCCCAGCATTCTTTCCAACCAGCATCCCCAAGTCCCCCACACCAGGTGCAGCGTCTCTGCGGAGAGGAGACCTTGGTGCAATTGCAACGCTTCAGGATGGGGATGGGGGATGGGGATGAGCGGCATACCTTTTTGAAGGAACTAAAAATCAAACATCTCTGTTAAAGTCTTAAATCTATAGGTGGTGGCAACTCAAATATTTTTTATTTTCACCCCTATTTTTTGGGGAAGATGAACCCAATTTGACGATCATATTTTTCAAAGGGGTTGGTTCAACCACCAACTAGTAAATACACTTAGGTCACCTGTTGGATATGATGCTTCTTCAGCTGCCAAAGGAATCCCGAGAGGGTATGAAAGTATATGTGTTGACTTAAAGGTAGCTGGGGAAGATGAGATATATTTTTTCTTTATTTGCATAGGTGGGACATGGACTATACCATGCAGGGAAGTAACAAAAGTCCCTTGTCAAAGGAAGCTTAGCTGGGGAAGAGGATTTTCCTCTTCCAAAGGTACCCGTTCGGAAGCCGGTAGTTAAAGGATGCTACACTCCGGTAGACTAACACGGGGCAATGGAAAATCCAGCATTTTGATGGTATTTACCATATTTACCAGGAAAGCATGGGGATTTTCCATGGCACCATGGGACTTGGATCCCCCTCACCATCCACTTTTCGGATCGGCTTGGATCGATCCCAATTGCTGGTGCCAGGGCCATGAGACAAGATGAGAACTTCAGGGAATGCCCGTCATGCCAGGCGGGAAATGGGGTATAGCGGATGGGTCAGGAAGCAGTACGGATGGAAGTCCAGAATCTGCACATATTTTGTCAGGTGTAAAGGCCTTATCCAGCCAGTGATATCTATGCTTTTTGTTCTTGGGGGGGTGGAGTGAAATTTGCAGGAATTTGGAATGCAAGTTTGATTCAATATGCTGGAGAAAAATTCGGAATTCCCAGTCTATCATTTGATAGCTTGTGTTTGGAAATCCTTTTAAGAACCTTGTCTCCATTGAGCGTTGAGCCTGAAGTGCAATATCGCTTCTTCTCATTTTAGTTGTCAGAAAGGTCACAGTCGTACAAGGGGTTTTCAGGGGTAAACTCGCTGGTGAGTTTACAGAGTGCATCACCCCGGACGTACTCCATGGTGAGATTTCTCAATCGCTTCCGGACCTAAACAAAAAGCACGGAGGTTAGTAGATCCAAAATTGAAGGTTTCATGATCTCAAATTACCATTCAACCAAATCACCAAGAAAATCTTGGTTTTAAATTCAAAACTGTATGGGCTTTCCTCTCAGGTTTTTCAAGGTTTCATTTTTAGAATTTACACCCCGAACTAATATGGAACCTGAAGAAAAATACCCCGATCAAAAAGGAGAAAGACCTAGAAAGCACAAATATTTGGGTTCCATGTTAGCTTTCGGGGATGTACCCTGTCAACTTGCTGGTCTTTTCCAGCTGATCTGCACAGACACGAGTATTGGGTGGCAGCGCTGCACGGCGACAAAGAACACTCACCTGTCCACACTGCCACCTTGGCTGAAATTACTCACGAGGGATTTGCCTGGTTCAAAGGTTTTTTCAACACACCTTTGGAACACTCCCCTAAACCTTTTACCAACAGGCTATGAAGGGATTCCTTTCATAGTTGGCTTGGGGAATTGCCTGGGGTGTGCTCTAAGGGTGTGGTGCAATTTTCTTGGACTGGTTCACTGAAAATCATGATTGAAGAATCGCTGGAAAAAAACATTGCACTTACGTATATATGTTAGGTTAGGCGATGGACCATCGCCGTTGGAACAAAAATGTTGAGGTTCCTTGGTCTTTTGCTTCATCCACTCTAACGCACATCCAGGTGGGCATTTTTTTCGGAAGGTGCTGGATGAGTGAAAAGTTGGGAAAGATTTTTTTTTAAAAAAAGCATCCCAAATATTTCTGTCACACTTTTTTTCATGCAGAGATGTGAGATTTGAGTAGTGATTTCTCACAATTTATCGAAAGTGTATTTTCATTCTGAAGTAGCTTCTTGTACATCGACAATTTTTTGGTTACTAACCACTTGAAGGTAGCTCCGGGCAGATCTTCCATGATTTACACTGAAGATAGGCCATTTGCCCCAAAAGGAAACAATCGTATTCCAACCATCCCATGTTTCAGGTGCTACTGTTGATTTCAGAACTCCTGCACCACCTGGAATCTATATTTTATCACCTTGTAAATAATGTGGAGGTGTACTACCAACCTCAAATTTGCGAGTTTTGCTGGAACCTTCTGAACCCATCAACAGTATGTTACTCGTAGTTTCAGGGATTCGGGGAGGGTAACCGGGTAGCCCTTGGTTCACATCCCCTCGAATTGAAACGAATAGGTCAATCCTGTTGGCAGTTTGAGATGACGCAACGTCTCACCTCCATGCGTGCGGCGGTGCATTTGGCCAATGTGAGCCGAAGGTGCCCACGCTGTGGCCACTTGGATCCGCCGGTGGTTTTAAGGGTTTGGTAGTTGAGCAATGAGAAAAAGGTCGTTGTTTCTGTTTGTTAAGGGCATGTAGAAACTGAAATACAAAACCCAGTTATGTGGGGATTATCTGGGGTAGTTGAGATAAGCAATTTGTTTGTTTAGTTGGTGATTTTTTACCGATTCGGGGAAGATTTTAATTTTTTTCTCCATCTAAGAGACCTCTGGCTGATCCAAATGTAAGAAGGAACGATTTGGAGACTACCTCCCCAGCTTTCGATCAGCACATCTTAGACTCACCAACAAAAAAAATTGAGAGCATTCATCTTGTTGGGATATTTTTTCCCGGATGCGTAGCGAAGGGTTCCCGTTTATAGTTGGGGTCTGGGGTTGGACGGGGTGTTACTTTGTAGTACTTCGTAGTACGCAGTAGTAGAGAAGGAGTGTTGTGAAGGAGTGTTGTGTCGAAGTGCTGTGGTGAAGTGTTGTGGAGAAGTGTTCTTGGGATGTGTTGGGAACCATCAGTTAATATTCTGACCCGATTTGGAAATCAAAGAAGTAGATGCAGCAACTTAGCACCTACAACATCCTACAGCAGTTTCACCCCTTTAAAGTTGGCCTTGCACTAAAATCTGAAAAAAGGTGCGTTTTTCATCCCTCAAACGCACAAAAGCGCCGCCAACTTGAAAAAGCACTTATGTTTGAAAAGGCAAAAGTTTCGAGTATGTGACTATGTTGGAGGATACGGGTATAGCATGATTTTCTAAGAAGCAGCTGTCATGAAAGCGCCTTTGGCTTTGAAGTTTACAGGTTCTTTTGGAAGGTGAGTGAGTAGTGTTGAAATGTGTTAAATGTCTGTTGAAACATGTTCAAACAGTTTTGCCACTTGGCCTTTCACTGCCACGAGACAGGTTGCGCGCGAGGCGGCTGCAAATGAGATCCACTGAGTTTCATCAGATTCATGTGTCCTTGTCACTAGATTCACTAGATGCAGGAATATCAGACTGGTAAAATCATTGGGCAACCAGCAGGGTCTAGCAGAGTAATAATGCGGGCTTCCCTGTGCCGGTGTGGAATCGGATGGTTCAAGATTGCATTCGCGTGGATGTTCATTTAGAGTCTACCATTTCCACAACCTTCCCGTTCCCGCAGTTTTCGCGGGGCTTCGGATTTGCCAAAATGATGTCCTGCAGGTGGGAGCTCGCGAAGTGTCGTCAGGGATGTCGCTCCATGGGAAGTGTTGTGGTGAAGTGTTGTACAGAAGTGTGGTGAAGGAGTGTTGTGGAGAAGAGTGTTGGAGAGAAGTGTTGTAGAGAAATTTTGTAGAAGAGTTGTAGAGAAGTGTTGGTCATCGCAGCACAGACAGGAAATGCCGACAAGTGCACAGTTATTTCATTATGACTTTTCTATCTCATCATACCGTGTGAACATCCGGGTTCGTGGTTTCCATCTTGTTTCAAAATGGTCCCCCCCCGGAAAACTAAGATGGCTAGCTGGAAAATCCACCATTTGAATGAGTCGATGTAATGATGTATTTCCTGTTGGAAATTACCCTCGCTGAAAACGATCACATGACTGGATGGAAAATCCCCCAATTTTCAATAAGAAACACATCCACTCATTCATCGGGGGTTCTCCCATGCCAGTCATGCTAGTGAACTTGGGGTAGGGGATGTATGGATTTTCCATCTAGCCATGTGATCGTTTTGGCCCAGGTATGAAGATCATCAAGGTGCGTTTTTTTAGGGAGGTTCAGGGCGATTCACGTTGATTCACCGGTTGACCTGTTTTTTGGTGACGCGTCTTTTTGGGGATCTTATTTGGCGATTTCCTGGGCAAACATAGAGGAGTTGGGTTGTGAAAACAAACAGGGGGAATGAGGGACTTATATGTAAGTTGTTGAGTTTTTAGTAAAGATTGCATTTTTTTTTTGAATTGTGATTTTCTTGCAAAGATTCTTTTAATGACACATTTATTTGACGCACTGTTTAGGTTTGAAGGGCTGAGAGGACGGAGGCCGAGAAAAACAACATCCGGATGATACACAGATTGGTCCAACCTTTTGGTTGCGGTGAATTCAATGTTTTTTTTCTTGTTCTGATGTCTTCTCTTGAAGCTTCGGGAGATCGACCTTAAATAAACCGCCTTGCTTCCATGGAGTCTGAACCCCCCCAAAAAACCCAAGGATCAAGGGATCACCATGCCGAAAAAGACGTAAAACCCTTTCGGGAAGCAACATGAAGAAATCCAAAAACTTCAAACATTTATATAGAGGTTTTGAAACCTTAAATGGTCTCCATTGGTTTCCTGGCTGCAGTTTGTTTCGTGAGCATCAGACCAACCTCTACAAGGTGGGCCCCTACCAATGATAAACGCACTTATGGCCCCGGCATTATAAATGGGTAACTGCGGTTAGAACCCCAAGAAAAGGTGGAGTTATCGGCCCCTACTGAGAACTGGATCCAGGGGCCCACCTTGTAGCAATGCCTGGTGCTGGTGCTTTTCCTGATTCCATCTGATTAAAATTGCCTAAGTTGTTTTGGCTAGTTTCCCCCCCTCCCCCCTCCTCCAAATTTGACGAACAGATACCCCAAAATGACCGCCATTCGAAAGGGGATACATACATCTTCCCAAATCCCAACATTTGTTGGTACATATCCATTCCTTCCAATGTTTTTTGGGGGGGTTGGGGTTTTTACAGGTAGCTTATAAGATAAGTGTTTTTTTCCCAGCCACCCGCATCAACAGCACCAGGATGGTGGTTGCAACCACATGACCTGCGCTTTTTGCGGTGCAGATTTCTGTTGGCTTTGCGGACGCCACCTTTCAGGTGCTCCGGAAAGGACTTTTTACCTAGTAACAATCCATTGTAGATATAAAGGAATTTCTTGCCCTCCAGGAAACTGACAAAAACCCGCCTTGCGATAAGGAAATCTAACTTCAAACGTTATTTAGGAGGTGTCAACATTGCTGGGCTCATACATACATGTAATATAGGTACATCATATGTACCATATAACTGCTGACGCATGCCTCCTTTAGCTCAAGGCTCAAGGCAACGACTTTCCCGAACGTGAAAGGTCGGTCATACAAAAAGAGGTTTAGCGCGAGAGTAGGATCATTCACTCATTATCATTAGTGGTAACTTACTGACCATATAGGCAGATATACTGGTGTCATCCCCGTTGACAGGAGGGGATATGTTAGTTACGTGAAGATTGACATTTTTTGCCACATTTCTTTTGACAACTTACTGGATGCAACTGCTTCCTGCATTTCTTGTCATCTTCTGCCGATTCTTTACGTCATGGGGTCTCTATAGAGTGCTTTTCCGAAAAGATTGATAGAGGAACATGAGAGCTAGAACTCAATACATGCGCCCACAGCACGCGATTTTACATAGATTCATGAAATAGATCCCCGAGAGACTCTTTCGGAAACGTGCGCATAACGATGGCTGGCGAATCCATCAAGTATAAGTACACTCTGGTGAAAGTAGATGGCTAGCCAATCCCAAAAGATGGCAAATAGTAAGGGGCCATGATAAGCCAACACAGGGAATGGCTGGCAGCTAGCCATCTACTTTCCAGGTGGTATATAAGTACTAGTACCTGGCACCCTAAGCAACAATTTTTTAATGGATGTTTGGTGAAACACCAATTTTTCATGTAATAATTTCGAATCATCCAATTGAACCATCCATTTTGATTCGTGGATGTTTAGGGTACCAGGCATAGATGTATTTGGTCTTTTAAGATGGACAATTTTGGAGCTAGTCTATTTTTGCTTGAGAGTCATGTTGGCTCCAGTCACAGGGGAATCCTACCCTAATCAAAGCTACCCCCCACAGAAATCTATGGTCAATTTGAGGGATTTCCCTTATCATCGTGCATTGTTTGGGTTGGTGTCATATAATGACCCTTGTTCAATACTTCACCCCTCTTGTTTCATGCATGCTAAACTCTCCGGGGAGCGGCTGGCAGTATCTTGCAGTCAGGTGGTCACACGGTAGTGCAGCGCCACTATGCCAGCTGGAACATTTGTGGTTGCCCCGGGTTGCAAATGCGGGACCGGTCAGGGCACGACTGGATGGGGACCCAAGGGGGGAGGTTAACGTTTTTTTAATTTTTTTGTGGCAAAACAAGAGTTGTTATGAGATGATCTTTACTACACTTCCTGAAACTAACATGGCAACTGAAAGATAGGCCATCCCAAAAGGAAAGCAATATTCTAACCATCCATTTCCAGGTACTATGTTAGTTTCAGGGAGGGTAATTGATACACAATTAGACTGAACTTATAGATTCAACACATATATCAAATGCTTGACAAGTGATCGAACGGAGAGTCATTGCAACCAGTCCCATGGATCCCAACTGGGCAAAGTGCACCACATCGAAAATTAAGATCTTCTGTATAAAGATAAACCAACGCATATATGTATATATATATATATGTATGCATACTTACCTACTGATTTACCATAAAAAATCAAGTAAATGTAGGTAAGTATATCGTTCATCCCCCGAAGTGAAATCCACACCCGACTGGCTACCTGTGCAGGAAGGACTGGGCAAATGTCCACCATACTGCTTGACACCTTCCATGTGTTGCTTACGGTGTCTTGATCCGGCAACGGTTGCTGATCCTTGCTGATGTCATCCTTTTTTGGCATGAACCATTTTATTGGATGATTCCCAAAATCATTTATGGTCATGAAAACATGCTTCTTTCATGTTTTTCTTGACTGTTTCCAAGCATCCAACGATGCTTGGCAAGAAGCCAACAAAAAATCACCAGAAGAATCCAAACTGACTCAAATCTTTTTTTGTTGGCACACTTCATTATGATACGCCACGCAAAAAAACAAAACCAACATACACACATATTGGGTTGTCTCCCCTCTCAGTAACAGTGGTATAGGGATCCCGGGATTGCGTACAAAAACTATAATAATCCTGGTGGTGTCTGTTACTTGGCAGGGGGACAACCCAACACACACACACCACAAAACACACACACACACACAGAGCGAGGCTTTTGATTCCGTGTCTTCACGTGGTCACCTTGATTTTTACCATCATCATTTGGATCTCATGGCCACTGCTATGGCTTGCTTCTCGGATTTTTTGGAAAAGATGGGGTGAAGGGGTGGTGATTTTCGCTGGTGAAATTTTTGTAGCTGATGACCCGATGTGACCCTGATGACAATTCTTCAAGCGGAATCCTTGCGAAAGAGGATTCGAAAAAAAAATGGTTAAGAATGATGTTCCAAGATGTTATAGAGGATTCACAATTCATTGGTGTGTTGTGCCCAAATGCGTAAGGAAAAATCATTCTGATGGTCTCACAGTCAGACCCATTAATCAACCATCAAACCCACTTACAGCCTTGGTCAATGCTGCGGGAAATTTTGTGCTTCCCAAAAAGGTGTGAAAAAGTTTCAGGGGTCATTGAATTACCCATGCTGGAAAAATCCAACAATGCTTAAATGGATGGTGATTTGGAGGATTTCTCTTAGAATGGTGCAGCGTTTGGGTTGGTAATATAATGACCTAGTCAATGTTTCCATGTATAATCATCCCTATTGGCACATGAAAAATGACAGGAATCAAATATAATCACACCAGCCTTACTTTTGAAGGGACAGCTGGCTTTGAAGAATGATTTGGGAACGAAGAGTTCTCCTTGTTATGTTTGGGCTTATGAAGTATTAATGTCGGACCGGCGTTTTGGAATCCTAGGACATTTATCATTTGTCCACATACCCCTATTCAGTCATGTGGTTTTGTTGTTCTGGCTCATCTACTAGTACGTAACTTTAGATTCAACCGCAGGACCCTACAAATCAAGATCTACCAAGACACATTTTACTGCATTCCCAGTATTGAAACCCCTTTAAAGGGCGAGGGGGGGGGGGGGGGATTATGACTTCAACAGTGTTAAAATTTACTGCGCGTTGAAAGGGGGTTCCTCGTGACCGGTCGGTGAGGTCTACTTTTTGATGATGATCCCTTGGTGTTTTTCATATTATTGCCTTCGATGTTTGGGTTTCAGCCCATGTTGTTCTCCTTTCAGGTGCGGGAAACACGTGGCAAGTTTGAAACCCCGTCAAACTACTGTAGTTTTGGACTTCCCGTTGACTCGAAGTTTTTCTGAACCAAACAAAAACAGTGGGAAAAACGGGCAGTTTTTGAAGATGACTGGAAGGATTCGGAGATTTTGAAATGGTGCTTTGGAATGGTGAAAAGTTTGAAGGACCCCCAAAACTAACATGGATACCCAAAATTGTTTCATTTGGAATCCATGTTGTTTTTATTCTTTTTTGAGAAGGTTGCTTATAGTATTTCACACACCTGTAGGTTTTTTGTTGCCTACAGTCGCTCTCTCGCTCCGTGTTTGTTTTTTGTCAACCAAGTCGTTTTGAAATGCTCAGAAGACAGCACCCCTGCCTGCTTGGTTGATCTGACATAACACAACCACACGACCTTTAACTCCACTAACAGAATCCCTAATGAGTTACAATCATAAACATCTGAAGCTTCATGCCCTTTTTGCTGCGAAAAAAAAAGTCATGAAGAACAATTGAGCAGTGATCAAATTTGGATTATGGAGGGGATTGTACTACCCAGTTATATTGTGATTACAATAAGCCAATCTCTATTAACCAACCAGTACACTGGAATGGCACAAGGATTTTGAACGCTGCTCAATCGTAATCAGATAACCCCCTTTAGTAAATCAGGAACTCATCATCTCTTGGTAATTTTGGTGGCGCAGGGCCTTGGCCGAATGTTGGAACGTGGCCTGTCAACGCCACTGTGACTCTGATTGTTGTGATAGCGACTAAAACCTGCTGATGATGCTGAACGTTCCTGAGCCGTACGGTGGATTTCAGCAAGTTTCCGGGTGGCTTTTGTGGAAGGAGGAGTTTTTTTTGAGGAAAAGCCATTGATATCTTGTGAAAGAAAGCGACCAAGAAAATTCTATCCTGAGGTTAAGTTTAAGTGTCTTTATTTTTTCATGAATGTAAAACTACAAAAGGTATCAAAAGGTATTGTTTGATTATTGATTATTACTGTATTTCCAGGTTTTTTCTTTATCACACATCTACGGAGGTGATTCATCATGATCAACCCCTACATTGGTCTATAAACAGGGTGTGATCTTTATTACAAACAGTAAACAATTTGTTGTTGATTTTACCGTACCTTCCAAAAAACAAGTCAGAAAAAACAGCAGTGTAGCTAGGAAGAAAGCTGCCCACGACTCATGTGGGAGAGATGACACGTGGAAACCCTATCTCACGACTCCTCCCTCTCTAGAGTGATTCCTGGTTGTGAAAAAAAAACATCAGGAAACAAGATGCAATTTTGTGTCCTATCTCCCTACCCACCACCTGTTTTTCAAAAAGTTACCCTCCCTGAAACAAAGATAGCCACTGAAAATAGGCCTTCCCAAAAGGAAATTCATCTTCCAACCATCCATTTTCAGGTGCAAGATGTTAGTTTCAGGGGTATGATGATGGTTTGTTTTTCTTTTTCACCTTTGTCATCATTTTTTGTTTTTTTCCAAAGCAGTTTTTTTTTTGGTGATTTTTGAACCCATCTCAGGCATAGCCACTGGTTCACCCTTTGAAGCGTTGCCATTTGGCTTGCGACGTGCCTCATGGAAGTTCTGAGGCAACACTGTGCGGCGTTTAAGCAGAAAAAGGCTAGCGGCAGAACTCGGGCTTTGTGGTTTCATAGTGGTTTAGAGAAGGCACTGGCATTTTTTGAGTAAAACTTGAATATGATTTTCAATGAAGAATCCTTCAATGAAAAAAAACTCCTTGAGTCTTCCATCGATTTTGGATTTTCGGATGGGTTTTGTTGGGTTCATCTTTGGAAGCATCATCCGACTTGGCCTTGAATTTCCTGCTCAAATCACCTTGTTTTTTTCCAGGCTCTCTTTCAGCATGGGGAAGCCGAAAAGGTGACAGCTCTCGCAACGAGATGAGACTTGATTTTCATGTTTGGCTGAAGATTCTGTCAGAAAATAGTCATATTCATGTGCGAGTATAGTGTAGGTGCGAATTGGGCACACTGTGTATTTCCATGTGTTTCCTACTTCGAATGTCATTGACAGGGCGGTGTATTCCGCGTTTGTGGTCAAAGTGGTTCAGGAATGTTCAGGAGGTTTTCCTGACCTGGTCACGCATGGCTAGATTCTACTAGATACTGACAGAGACTCGAGACAGAACAAGAACTCTGCCGGTCTTCTTTGTTTCAGTCGAACGGTGGAATGTTGACAGGCCGGGTTTCGATGCCCATTGGAGAGACGATTACGGTGTTGACTACCTTACATTTTTGCACGGTATCCCACGCGTGATGGAGCACCCGGATGCATGGAGCTTTCAGCTGACCCAAATTGCTGAGCAATCTGGGCTAGTTGGAAGTGCATGGATCTGGATGTTCCCTCACTCTTCCAAAACCGCAGAGTGAAGATCCCTGGTTTAGAAAGCCTGAGATGGCATGCGCAATGAAGCAGTGGACATCACACTTCTTGTAGACACAAGAAATGTGACTTCTACTACATCAATATCATCAACACTGCCTGTCTGCTTCAGAGAAAGCCAAAATCTCAGGAGCACTTGAAAATGAAAAGTGCCAGTGAGATTTTGGCTTTCTTTGAAACAGACAGCCAGCCTTGATGTCTATGCCATCGACATCAACGCTACTTGGCTGTCTGCTTCTATAGCCACATTTCACTTGAATTCAACACCATACCATCTAGGTGGATGGTGCCAGGCTGAGAGGCAGTGGACACTGTATGTTCCTCTGTGTCCCGACACCTTCCGCTATTACATGCAAGAGATGCGCTTCAGCAGGAAAGCCGGGTACTTCAGAAATTGTTGCAATGCTATTGAATGAAGGATGTTGATCCTTTCGCTGGGTCCGACCTGACTCCAACCGATCATGAGTGGCAAAAGAATTCCCTGTCGAGCAATGTTTGGAAGTTTGCTTTGAAATTGAAAGCATTGTCTTCAGGTTTACTGTGTGACATCATTTTAGAAAGGTCTTTCATGAATCTCCCTGTAAAATGTAAACCTTTGTTGATCTCCTGTGACGTTTGTCACTGTAGCTGGGTTGATCCCCCAAAAAAGTGCTTGGAAGCTGCTGGATGCCCAACCCTGGGACCCTTTGTCCGTTACCCTCACTGAAACTCACATTTTTAGCACCTGAAAATTAGCCCAGGCCCCAAAAGAAAAAAGCAAAGTCTTTCAAGCATCATTTTTTTTTGCGAACATGTTAGTTTCAGGGAGGATAATAGAATGTACCCAGTGATCTTAAGGGTTCTGAACCATGCGACCACATCTCCAACCCAGTAACTTCTACCATCTCCAATGTCCTGAGGCTGCAGAAAGAAGTGGCACAGATGGGGTCTAAGATTGCGGAGCTGCTGCAAGGCATTGGGAATGAGTGGGATGGATCCATCGAGCTGCTTATGAATTATTACATACCCTCTCAGCTGAGAACTAACATGACTGGCTGGAAAAAACAAGCAGTTGCAGATATATCTGGATCTATTCAAAGTGGTGATTTTCCAGCTATCGCCATGTTAGTTTACTGGAGGGTTCGCCAAAGTTGTGCGAAACAAGTTTTTAGACTGACAAATTGCCCATTGGAAATGAGTTTTCATGAAGCTATACATGGTTGTGGGGATTCATTCCCCCATTCCTTAGCTCCCAGATTGGGGGTGATGGTTTTTTTTGAGCCAGCATGGCAGCAAAAATGTGCTCAAAACTGGGGAAAATAGTCTGCATGGGTTGCAATGGATGTGGCCTTGCCTCGCTTGGTCCTTGGTTTAAGATGGCCAGTAAAAACTCAACTCTGAACCACCTTTTGGGTGTGACACCATGTACTGATATATAATATACGTATATATATATATACATAATGATGGAAGACTGAAAAACTTGGTGGACTAAATTGTCTCATTGGTACTTGATACAACTGCTGTATGTCAATGATGTAGATGATTTGGTGGTTTGGCGTGGTTCAGTCTGGGAGTGATTCTTCTCACTTCCGAGATTTGCCTAGAAAGGACCTGAGCCATGGTTAGGTTTCGTCCCTCAAGTAGGGTTGGGGGACGTCCCCTTCCACATTTGGCCTAAATGACCAACAAATAGGGGGTGGGGGTACTAACTACTTACTGACTGGGATGATCCTCCAAGTAAACCCCAACAAAAAAAAAGAAGATTGACTTTGCAGTAGCGGTGCCAGGCTCTTCCAGCTTGGAGGGTGTGGAAGGGGAGAAGTCCAAGGTCCGGTGTTGGATTTTTGGATGAAAAGGATGATGCCTGGGGAACACAAAGATCCAAGAGAAGCAGAACATGTACCAAGTGTATAAGAAGGGTAGCTTCATTCAGGATTTTTATCTTTTTTGAAGCTTTTTGAGGAGAAAATTGAGAGAATCAAGTTGATATGGCTTAGGAGTACTTCAAGGCAAGCGTCTTTGTTTAAGATACAGGTATTGCTTGATGCTTGTGCATGGTTGATGTAAAAGAGATTAGTTTTGTTTGTGACATTGGTGGTAAGTTGTAGGGGAGGGCTGGCAACAAGTCTTGCAAATGTGCGAGTCAGTGTCAGGCCCCCAAACCAATAGCTCGGGCCGGGAGGAACACCAAGCTCCAAGCTGGACCAAATGGGGTGTGCTACAACCACCAAGTGCTACAAGGAACAACTACCACATATTTTTTGGAATGCACTGAATCATGAACAGAATGCTGGAACATTGAAGAATTATTATGCTTGAATATATGATTGACAAATACTGCCAACTGAATAGTGACAACTATTTTCTTTCCATCGGGCCGTGACCTAACTTACACAATGAGTGTTTCTTTTTTTGAATCAAAAAGACAAACACAATTTAATCATCCCGTTTGTAGTGACCATTCTCGATAAAAGCCATACAAGTGAGTCTCAGAGAAGATGGATATTGGACGAACATGATAGCATGCTAACTGAATTTACTGTATACACTCCCGAATTTTGACAAACAAAAGACAAAAAAAAACGATGGTTTGGAAAAAATGTATATATCTCCTTTTGAATTTTAAGATATTTGTCATTATAAGTATCTATGTGGAATTCTGGGGTGTAAATCTTGATTTTTTTTTTCCCCACTGGGAAGCCACCCGGGTCCGTTTTTTTCATCAGGCCAGTACAGGGCCTGGCTCCGACAGCAGGGGCACCTGGCGACCTGCCGTTCCGGTGTTCAGCTTAGGGTATCTGGAATCCCCTTGAGAACAGGGAGATATGGACATATTTCCCTTGTTTCAAGTTTTTTTTGAATGTTTCTTTAGATGTTAACTATTTCAGGATGATCTATGGATTCCTGAGTTGCTTCCCGAATCAACGGTTTGTTTAGATCAGGAAGATGTTTGACACCCCAAGTCGATTTCTCTGGAACAACCTCGAAGAATTTCAGAGCGCAGGCTTACGCAACATATTTTGGCAGAACGGTTGCCAAACAACCGCAAGAACTCAAAACTCCACCCCCAAAAACTCTCAAAACGCTGCTGACAAAAGCCTAGCGTGCCCCTCAAACGGATGGTATGCTGCATTTTTTTTTGTGCTTATTTCCAAACATCCATGATTTTGAAAAAAGTCCTTTCTGTAAAATCCGGAAGACGCCTCTTCTTGACGGTCAGATGGTCCGGAGAAACGTTGTCAAGTAATATGTGGAAGGGTCGATCAACTGCCATCGGTTCCCTGTGGTGGGGACAAACTCATCAACCCAATAGTAGGGGTGTATATATTATCCATCATAAGTATTATCATTATATATATATATTAAATATATACATGTACATATATATACATATATGATGGCGGCCTCCGGCCTCCCAGTCCCCCCCCCCCCGAATGGGTTGGGTACCAAAACCTACGTTTTAGCTACTATTTTCAGTC
>DF240710.1:0-32461 GCA_000507305.1 Breviolum minutum Mf 1.05b.01
TCTACTCGACTCTACTTGACTCTACTCGACTCTACTTGACTCTACTCTACTTGACTCTACTTGACACTACTCTACTTGACTCTACTGGACTTTAACTTGACTGGGATGTCGTTCGTATATCGGAAGTTTCTCAGCTAAACTTCCTTTGATTATACTACCATTAAGCATTTATTTCTATTCCCAATTTGGTTTGAAAAATCGCTCCAGTAATCAGTGCATCCGCGCTAATCCCCTTCCCTTCATGCAAGGAACGCCGAGCTTGGGACACGGTCAAGTTGGGCACATGCTTCACAATGTCTTCAGGCCGCACCATTTGCTGGCAAACGTGGCAACTCGAGAAGGGTGTAATTGTTGCATTTTCATCTATACCGTACCCCTTACTTGCAAAGAGTTCTCATATCCTTTGATTGATCTCACAGGTGGTAAGGTGTTGAACAGCAGCCTCAACTGATCTTATGAGTAAAGATTCTGTTTGGCAAATGCCGTCGTTACCGACGTTGGGCTGTCAGGATGCAAAAATCTTGAATTCCCAGTGCAACACCACCAAACTTGGCACCTTGCTCTCCAGCATTTCATCAACAGTCCTGTACTTCTCCATGTAGGCATACCAAATATCACTCAATCGAACCTTGCTGAGGTTGTGGAAATGGCTGGAAGGCAATTGCAAGTGACACCCAGCTCTTCTGAAACAAAATGCTACCAAACATTGTGAGCCACAGTTTGCAAAGAGCTGGCTGGCTCTTCTTGCACTTACAAAGCCTTCCGAAATATGGACATGTTTCTCAGATTGCAGTCTCTCAGCCCCCGACGCACTTCTTCTCGCGTTCCAGGCGACGGCGTCGTAGGATTTCAGAAATCTGATGTGGCACCGTGGTCATCACGCTGGCCTTGCTCTTCACTTCCTTGAATCCCAGGTGCCATAAGAACCAGGGATGTCAGGGTGGCAAGCCCTTTGGGGATGTTGAGCCAAGCTACTTGATAAGCATCCATCAAGATGGCAAGCACCATGTTCAAGAGGAGTAGGTCCACAATGACAACCTCAATGTACGGCTGGGGCTGGAACCCTAGATTTGAAAATAAAACATCCACGTAGAGTGAGAAGCCTGCACCCAAACTGAAAGTGGCAGAAATGAATGTAAGACGCAGCTTGCGACCCACGATTCACAGTACTCTCACCATATTCTTCAAAAATTGGTTCCACCGCAGGGTGGATACCACATCTCTAGTTTGTTCTCCTTGCCATCCAAGCTTCAAAAAACCAAAGCCAGATACCCGCAAGCACTCTTCCGACTGAGGCCATCTCATCCTTCCAAAAGAACAAACCCAGGCAGCGACATGGTGACACAAAGATGGCAGATTCAGGAAATAACATGGTCAACAGAAGTGGGGTGCAGTCAATAAATCTGGGCCAACCATATTAAAGTCTTATGTCTTTTGAGATGAATATGAGATGATAAGAATATTACAGAAACTAAAGATGTAAATCCCACCATCTCTCCTCAATTCAGCCAAGCTTCCCAGTCGTATTCACCCAGCAAAGCTCGGAAGCAGGTCATGGCTGCCCCTCAGCTGAATGTTCTGTCACACATCGCCTACGCGAATCAAAAGATAGCACACTTTCCCATGTACAAATTCTCAAATTGCTAAAAATGTAACTAGAATATACTGGAATGTGGCAGACCTTCTGGTAAATCCTTCTCTCTCATAAAATCATGGGATGCTCCCAACAGCAGCCCTAGCCATCGAATCTTCTCTGCAAAGAATCGATCCAAGGTGGCAAACTCTTCCACATCCTCCCCAAAGAGCAGTACAGCAGCAACTGCCAGGCACACATAGACGGAGACCAAAACAATGGAGAAATGCAGCAAGTCTTGGCTAGCACCACTAAGGGTCTTGGTCACCACTGCCTGAGATGAAAGTTTAAATGGGCGAAGGGTGAAAGTTTGTTATTATAACAAATTGCTGGCACTAGTGTGATCTGTTGAAAGTCTGAGATGGAAACCTGAAAATGTGCACATGGACAGGGAAAATCATCTAATAATCTACTTCTACTAATCTACAAATCCGCTGTTGGTCCTGGGTACATGGGTACCATGCTGCTGTTTCGGTGGTACAAAAGCTGGACTCTAAGGCGATCCAAGCGGCAAGACGTGGCTGTGCATGGAAGGATTTGAAAAGCCGCAGCATCACCTGATTTCGCAGCATCCAAGAGCCATAGATGACACACACAACGGAGCTGCTGACATGTCACCAAACCTGAAAATCTGCTAAATTGCTAAATGATGTAAATGCAAGCATCCTGGACATTACACCCTTTATTCTACATGTCAAGGGGAAGTGTAGAGTACCACTGATATGCAAGCAAATTGATCTGAGCTAGGGACCAACAAAGGGAAAAATAGCAAGGCCAAGCGGAAATCTCCTTCTGCACGGACAAAGCTTTCCTCGGATTCCATCGACTTAAGACATCATTTGTTTGCCGTGTTGAGTCAAGGGAGATTGCTTGATCTGCAAACAAATCATGACATGTATGTTTAATCTGTGCATGTATATATATATATATAAATATAATATGTGTGTGTGGGATATTCGTAATATGGGTGTTTCCAAAAATAAGGGTACCCCCAAATCATCAATTTTAATAAGGTTTTCCATTTTAAACCATCCATTTTGGGGTACCCCTATTTTTGGAAACACCCATATGGAGTTTTCTGACCCAGTACCCAAGTTTGTGACCCAGAAAGTCAACATCCACAGGCCACCATTCGACAATTCAGAAATTTTGCCATCCTCCCAGAACTGGAACAGAATGTAACAAGCGTGTCAAGCGTGAAGAAACCTCCAAATGGATCCATGTCACAATAAGTAAACTCAAAGGCCCTGGGTTGTAACCTCCTCTTAAAAAGGCCCTTCTAAGCTGGCAAGACTCCACTGATTGGAAAATTGCTGCTGAACTTGCAATCATTGCAGATCGATCTCCTGTTCGTGCATGCTCAGCGCTCAACTGAGCTCATGGGTCCATTCATGAGAAACCTGTATCAAATGAATAGGTAAATGTCAGCCATGAACTCCATGATGACTTCTATGCTTCATATCCACCAGCTAAAATAACCCCTCTTGGCATTCACCTCCCACCTGCCGTGAGCAAATTGGAACTCATTACCTCTGAAGCTGATCCAGCCTTGGTGGACTGATGTCACTGAGAGTTAGCCCATTTATTTCATTGCAAAATGGAAATTGCACCTACAGCAGTTGGGACTGAGCAACTTCCACCTCCATGCGAATGTAGGTCGCCAGAACCGCAAAGGCACAAAACAAGGACAGCCAATCGATAATGTTCCAAAAGGCCTCAGGATGAGGCTGAAAGAAACAAACAAGTTTCTTTCAGCTGGTCTTTCATAACTTATTAGCACAAATACTAATAATACGAAATTAATAATAATAACAATAATAATAATGGCAATAATAATAATAATAGCAATAATAATAATAATAATAGTAATAATAATAATACTAGCAATAATAATAATAATAACAGCAATAATAATAATAGCAAGAATAATAATAGCAATAATAATAATAATAGCAATAATAATAATAATAGTAATAATAATGATAATCATCATCATCATCATCATCATCATCATCATCATCATCATCATCATCATCATCATCATCATCCAGCAATTCCATTTTCTACTATGAGACTATGATGGTCACAAAACTTGCACCTTGGCTGAGCTTCAAACCAAGTACTCCCACAGCAATGCCTTCCACCAGGTCTCGTTCGAACTGCTGATGACATTCACCATCTCTTTGGCCTACACGAGTGGATCAAAGGAGCCATGAGCTTTCCGAGATTTTGAGAAGCAAAAATTAGAAACATCAAAAGATCCCCAAAAATACTGACTGTCTTCCTGACGATTTCAATGAAACAAACCTCCATCTTCATGAATCAAGGCCATCCCAACCTCGGCCATCAGCAACTTCATCCATCCAAAGATCCACAGCGCATCGCCTCACGTTGGTTTAACACTGGGCAGGTTAGAGGTATATCAAACGCTGCATGCCAAATCTACAGGAAACACCAGGGTGCATATAGAAGAAGAAGAAGAAGAAGAAGAAAAAAACGGGGCTGACTCGGCTGACCTCAACCTGGTGGTAAATACAAACGATATACACTGAAAACAAAAATCTTTGCAACTAAAAAGATACTACATCATCTCGCATGGTTGTTGCAAGGCACAAAGAATCATAAAACCTATGGTCAGAATGTTGCCCGAGAAGTTGTTGAGTCGCCCAGACTGCACATCCCTCAGAAACGGGCAGGTGTAAATGAATATGGCAGGACAGAAATATCTCATGTGCCCTGAAATGTAGCAAAGGCTTCTCACTGAAGTGAAGCAACATGGTTGACATTCACGCAACAGGCACTGAACTGCCTAATGTCTAATGCTTTGGTTCCAACCATTTTCCACTCAGAACCTGATCTAAGAACCCCCACAGCAGCTGATGAATACGTCCTCCGCGATTGAAAAAAAAGTTCACAGAGATCCGTGACAAAAGTCCATAATTCTGGTTGTACGCCACGATAGCAATCTCAACTCGCTGAGTGTGTTCCTCAGATATGACTGGAGGTTGTGGCTAAAAATCTGGGGTTGAAGTTCCGGAATAGTATCATCCACGGGTACCCTGAGCAATTTCAAAACTGCAAAATGGAGTTGGACGAATATCCCTGCAATCTCTGAGATGGTTTCCAGGTCTTGCTGGACCCAGAAGAGATATCTAGCTGAGCTCCAAAGAAAACTGTTGGGGTCCATACACCCGCCCAGCTACATCAATCCACGGCCCAGCGATTTCGGTGCCATCCGTTGCCATGGCACCACCCTGACCTCAAGATGTTGCCGCAAAGGGTCAACTGCAAAGAGCGGCCGAACCAAGTGACCAATCTACGTCTGAAAACAATCCAGTGTCCTCATCGTCTACTTTCCATTCATACCTGGTTACCTGTCGAGTGACAAGTTTGGCATTTGCAGGTCGGCCATGGCGATCCGGCAGGGACTTGTGCGCACCCATCCTGCCAGGGGCACTGGAAATTTCCTCGCTCTGTACCACACCCGAGACAAACAAGCAAAGGCTCATAGTCTCCGAGAACGGTATCATCATCAACCCCGAATTCCGAAATGTAAAACATGTTGATCACTTGATGTGAAACGTGAAGAACCTACACTTAAACAGAGCATCTATATATATATATAATATATATATATATATAGATTGACATCTACCTCCACAAGGACAGTCGTTTGTAGTCTCCCCCTTTCACCTCCATATCCATGGTCATGGCTGTAACATCTCGCAGGGACTGGTGTGCAGAGAGCATCCATTCGACACGTTGAGGTTCTCCAGTGAAGGTTTCCGCCTGTTGCACCTTCGGCATGGATGGCATCGGGTGCTGCAATGATGTAATGATGGTTGATGGGTATGGTGAGTTTCTCAAACAAAATGCTTCCGTTTCTTAATTGGAAGCCACCCGGGCAAATTTGGCACCTCGGGATGAAGGAAGTAATTTGGATCTGCTGGCATGCAGGGTTTCCCCAACCACTGCTTCCACAGGTCCTCCGGTACGCCTGATGGCAAACATCGGTGACATCGTCAGCAGCCGATGGCCAACCATCTGCACCCTTTGCTATTTGAATACCCTGCTCAGGATGTAGATATTCCAAAGAAAAAAACACAAAGACAACCAAATCCAGACCCCTTCTATAGGAAGACTTGCAAGGGCCCACTTTACTTGACAGTCTGTTGTGGCAAACCAGCACAACAGAAGACTTGTGCCAAGTGACTCGGTGGGAGGTGGCAAGCCTCCCAACTTCCAGTTGCTCGCTCCTGCTGAAGTCGAATGCCAGCAACGATGCGATTGAAGTGGTGAAAGTCCTAAGGCTTTTCGGCTGCAGGACTAGCAACACTGGGCACTCAATCTGCAGAAGTACATCATAAGGCTGGCTTCCTTTATCGAAAACTATGTGTCATGCTTACATGAGATCATTACGTGCAAAATAGATTCATAATTCAATTACGTGAAAAATGCCATACTTCCCTGGTCAACCATCCACATCCCTATCCCTCAGCGCGACTTTTTTGTCGGAAGAGCACTTGCAATCAAGTTACATCTCGAACAGGAAGACTCGTATTTCCCCAAGGCTCGTCAGGAAAAAGGCCTCGAAATCATCAATCCTGAACCCTTGTTGAAAACAGCGACGAGAGATACGTACTAGCATTCAGAATGCTACTCCAAAAGCTGCCCAGGTGTCAGCCAAATATTTCGGTTAGCGCACAAGTCATCAAAAATCCCAATTCGAGTCTGGTAATTTCGCAGTACCAAGTGGTCCTACAAAACATGGACGTCGTGGAAATGCAAGCCGAGGCGCCGTAAGCCAAATCCTCGAAAGGTAAGGCAGGAGTGCTGGGTCAGAGACAAGGAATCTGCATGAGTTCTTATTGCTAAGGCCCCTGGCTAAGACCGATGGAAGATCGCTGGTGCTGAAGTTTCCATTGGTGGCATAAGCACTGTCCAGCCCTGACGGAGTGGAATCATTGCATCGAGCCATGCGCTGAGCCGCTTATGTATGCGTTTGAAACACCAAAAAAAAAATCCCATATACAATAACAAGCGAGACTTGATCCAAAATCAGCATGTCAACAGTTAAAAATAAGAATGAAACACGAGGACCCTGAGCCTTCTGACCAGGTCCAGGAGTGTTTGAGAAGATTGGGCAATAGCCCCAGTCGCAGCCATGACCAAAAGTCGGCAATGGAATCCACATCATACACCTCAGTGGGCAACTACAGGGGGATCAACCAATGTTGTTCAATCTTGCACTTTTGAAACTTGGAAACCGAAATCTTTGCAGCCTAAGTTTTGATGTCACCATGGCATTCTTGGTCCCCTAAGACTCCAGTAGAACGTAAGATTGCGTGAGGCAGCATGAAGTCCAATGCTACGACGGTCGGTATGCATCCAGGTTGCATTTTTGTGGCCAAAATTTTGTGACCACGCAAAGTTGGCATTTTCCTCTATGGCCTGGATGGCGCCGCGATGCAAAAAGATCCGGCAACATGAGGATGGATTCCTTCTCTGCAAAGTGCCACCCAGGTGCATATTTCCAAGCACTCTCCAAGGTCAGAGTGTGGTCAGGGCGTACATGCATGAACATCAGAGCCTGCGACTCAAAACACACTCAGTGATTACTACCAGTGTTACACTGGTCTTTGCACGTCCATGCTGAGGTCTCTGCAGCAAAGGAAAAAAGCATCAATAATGTCCAAGGCATCTCCTGCAAATCAATTGTACAGTCGTAGCATGTTTGAATAATTTGACCTCATTTACAGAATTTGCCTTGAATTTGATTCCAATATTTTTTTGGTCCAAGTTCTTTAATGCGGAGCCTTGCTGCGTGTGATGCCTTGCTTCGCAGTAGCTATCATCATGATGCTTACCCCGAATGAAGGCTCAACTTCTCGCTCTGCAATTTATGGGAAGTTCCAAGTCAGCTATGAAAGTGAAGCAATTATTACGAAAAATGGTCTCACAAAAGAGTCTTATATAAGTACCTCAAGTTTAGCGGCCAAACCTGGTCTTTGACTTCGGGGTTACCATAAACCACCATGCCCTGTCCCACTGCTTCGGGATGGCTCCAGACATGACGCTTCGCTCTCCAGCTCCGTGTGGACCCATTGCAAATAAATGCCCAACTGGAGGCTACCCTGCCAGGCTAAATGTTTGAAGGTTGGAGGTTTACAAAATTTAGAAAAAAACATGGGAAAGGTTTTTTCATGCACATGTCGGACTTGCAGTGAAATTAAAATGGCATCTCTAGCGGGTGTCAATTTGCAATGGCATCTGATGTTCCATGATCACACAACCCAGTCGTCAGTTTCTTCATTGCTCCCAACCCCCAATGGTCACGTTCAATCCAAACCTGTTCATCATTCAAACTCTTCTGCGTCGACTGTCCTCGCTTTTTTGTGCTCTTGGTCCTTACTTTTGCCTCGGTCCAATCACAAACGAATTTTCAGCTAACTAAATTCTAAATTATTCCGAATACAAAGCTGACTCGATGAATCTCATGCGTTCGTTTCCAAAAGCTGGACAACCTGCTCGCGTGGATCTTGCAATCAATGCTACACGTGCTCTCTTCATGCAACCATCTCCATGAATGCTTCAGCAACAGCTCCGCAAGCACATGCTATTCGCTGGTACTCGTGCCATGGGTTGACAAACTGTTCCGACAGGAACTGCGCGATCGAAACAATAACATATGCGTCATGAATACCACAAAAAAAAAACTTGTAGCCTTGGTAACGCTACATGTTTCATGTTTTTTTGAAACATTGGGATTGCAAAATCGTTTATCCTAATGGTGTGCAAAACTGGACACGTCAAAAAAACTATATATCTACTATTATATATATAGATATATTTGCGTATGAGCCTGAAATGAAAATAGATGAAAATAACATGTGGTTTATTACATGCTTGTTTCTGGCACGTCTTTACAACTTGCCTTGATAAACGCACTCTTTAACACCACCATCCCCACAAACTTCAAGCTTGAATCCATGGCCACAAGGCGGGGCGAATTGGTCAAATTGCACCAATGAAGTTCCTAAACTCTTTTCGGCCGAGCGCAGCCACTTCTCTTTCTTCTAGCGACCACTATCCAGGCTATCCACTTTAAAGCCTTTGAAATGAAGATCATCACAATTTCGATGTTCTAGTCCATTCGCACGACATCACAACGTGGAATCTCAGAGTTTGTCAAACACTTTGTTGCTCTCCCTAACTTCCACGGGGATCACCCCTACAATCGCCAAAACCCCTGCCTTGGACTGTCACCCCGTCGTTGGTAGGAAGCGCTGGTAGTGGCAGAGCTTCATGTTCATTGTCGCTATGAAGTGGTGAAACAAACGGCTTTGCCTGAGCCCCTGCAGCACATGTCAAAACACGCGCAATACCAATGCAACATCTCCATGAAGCAGTGTTTTGGCCTCATCACGTCATTGGGTCGAAATGGTATCGAAAAGCTATGCTTACCCATGACCCTCCTTGCTTGACTCAAGCATTGGGACCATGAAGCCTCAAACACATCACTTGGATTGGGACACAACGTTTCTTTGCCGCGGTTTTCCAGAATATATGATATGTACGATCCGCAGCCTCCAAAATAAAGGATCCACATTGATGACAAAATCCACTCCATGCAAACAAGCCAAGTCTTGCTGACTGTCTTTACAAGGCGCACTCTGCTTCCCTGGTTATCAATCAGCCACACAGCAGCAGCAGCAGCAGCAGCAGCAGAGCGCCTATTTCTCCTTTCCACGCAAAGCCTCTGCACTCCCGGTATTGTATGGCATGATGCCCGGCTCTGACAGCCCGACAGCCCAGATGCTATGACGTGCTACGACGTGCTACGACGTGCTAAGATGCTGTGCTGGAAAGCAGCGGAAGGTCGCATCTTCGGCTCATCGCCTTGATGTAGGCGTCCAACTTTGGCCCCGGCTTCACGCCATGGATCAAGGGAAGGTAGCGCACACGGCAGAAGAAAACGATGTCATCATAACCTCAGCGGCAACGTACCAAGCAGCCAAAAACAACGAGAATTTCATAGAACTTCCACAACTGAGAGTATGTGTTCAACTCCTGGGCCTTTGTAGTGCATGGTAGATCATCCTCGATCATCCCAGTGTTCTGTGATCATCCGGAATCCCGGTTCTTACCTCGGAACCTATCCTTTCACCTCTGATTGGACATTTTAAGGTGTTGACACTTACGAGGACCCCTGAGCAGGAGCCTTGGGGTTTCAAAACTACACATGGAAAAAATTCCGCACCACTACGCACCCCTGGTACACAGCCAGGAAAAGTCCCGTCTATTCCCAGCTACTTGCAGCATTTGATACTTTCTCCCAGCTAGTCAGCTAGTCAGCACCGCAGCTTTCCAAGTCAACTTGTTCTACTCAGATCTACCTGGGGCCCCCCTTTGTAACCCACTCATGCAATCTCATGCAAGACATAGGATCGTCATGTTTACACAGTTCATCATGGTTGGGTCATGGTTGGATCATGTTGGGTTGAGATACTCAGCACCAGCAACCAGGGCTACGACTCAGTCACCACTCCGTGGACTTTGCTCGGCCGAGTTGCCCACACCACCAGGCGACACACTGTCCTCCTGCCAGGTGGCAATGGTCATGTCCCACATGTAGATGTCCCATGTGTCCCTCAAATACAACGAGTCTACCCGTTGTTTTGGGGGGATTGGTTGAAAGATTCTTGCACGACTTAGATCATGTTGGATCTACAGCTGTCCAGCTGGCATCTGCATCAACTTGCACATCTGCATCCGTACCAACTCCATGGATCCAAATCGACCATAGGCTCTGCCAGACCAAACGTTGCTTGCCAAACCCTGTGAGAAGCTTGGGACATGGTCACATAATGTCACATGATGTCACATGCGGCTCCGTGCCCACGTGGCTTGCTTTCATTGTGTCTTCAGATCCGTCTGAGATTGACGAAGATATTCACGGAAGGTGTGATATTCGAGTTGTTTTTTGTGATTTGGTGTGAAATTCACCAACCTATCTGAGGCCTCATCTTGTAATTTGGTATGATATTCACATTTATTCACTAACCTCTCCATCCGAAGGTCCTGAAAAATCAAGTCTTCCGCTTCCCTCAAGTCTTCATTCAATTTCGGGACGAGCTCCCCCTCGCTGCGCGCAAAGTTCTGCTGATACCACGAGGAGCGCTTGGCCCCGTCCCACTGTCCTGGGACCACAGGATGAGGTCCACAGTGGAACTGGAGACAAAAGCGGCTGGTTGGGGAAGATGGATTTTAGACCTGCTAGGTCTCATCATTTTAAATCATTTCAAGTTCATATTGATTGGGTAGGTGATGTAACTTTCCCACCATTTCACATTGATCAGAACTCGCCATACCGGGATCCCAAGGCAGCAGAAGATATCCCATCCGGTTTCAACATGTTTCAACCAACTTCAAGGGATCAAAAAGGCCAAAACATGCAACCGTCTTTCAGCCATGGCTTCTCCATTCATCTTGGCTCGGACGTTCTTCTCCGTTCGGGCCCTGCACCGGGTGCTGAGCCACAAAGTAGTCACGAGCGCTTTGGAACGTCAAGTCCTGCAGGCAGCACGATCATGTACCAAGCACGCGCATGAACCGTGAATCAGACCAACGATTTGGCAATGCTAAGAGACGGAGCCACTGGGTGTACCAAAACATCACCCCGAAACTTCAATGAAGGTCTGTCATGGAATTTTCAAGGACAGGTGGGAGTCTTCATGCAACGCGGAGTCCTTGCAAATAAAAGGACTTACTCCTCTCAGGGTTAGGAAACGTACCGTAACATACCGCAATTGACTTCCTCAAGCATGATGTTTGGTTGCATTTTTACGGTGACCTCTACTGGTGTGGTAGATTGCAATTTTGGACATGATGTAATGCCACAGCAATGCTAATCAATTTGTATACTTGATGAACAAATACAGTTACTGGCGGGGAGGATTACAAATTCTGTTTCCCAAGACTCAGAAGCAATTCCCAATCCGTCAGCAAGGTCCGGCATGTAGGCATGGAGCACGAAGCGGGTGTGAATCAAAAGTCGCATCAAAGGCCTCATTGGGTGCTGTTCAAAATCTACCCAAAATCACTGGAGGATGTCTGGATGATCCTTCTGTCAGCTTCGGTGCTGACATAAGACATAGTTCATAGAAAGACCCCTTTTACAGATAAGGTATCGTTGTTCAATGGTATTACCTGACTGATTGCTAGCGATCAATACGAAGTGCACCGAGAGTTACAGCAACCAGCGTGCAAGCCCTCCGGGTCTTTTCGGACCAGCTTCAACTCAAGTCATGTGAAGGCTGGCGATGCTTGCGACCAAGCAGCCAGTGATTCTTTTCAAAGAGCTTCAGATCCTCTCTGCCAGAAGCTTTCTGCAAGAGTGGAGCACCCCACCTCCTTTTCAGCGCAAACGAGGCCACGTCGGGGGTATATGATATCAGGAAAGCAACCAAAGAAAGTGTTCAGCGCCCTCAGAAACCCAAAATGAATGATATTGTGCACCTATCTTGGGATGCATCCATATCCAAGAATGACACGATAAATTGATACACATTGCAGGCCTTGGGATCATTTTGCAGTGGCAACATGTGGCAACTAGACCAACAAAATGTGTCAAAAGACAATTCCCGCTGAGCATATCTGAGCATCAAATCTTCGTCTACTCGCTGAATGATATCCAACGATTCTGGCATCGGATCTTCACCCTGAAGATGAAGAATCGGGGCCAATTTTTTGCCGATCAGCGCTGTCGGCGTCTCCACATCATCGTACGACATGAAAATCAATCGATGCGGGATCTTCTTGAGTCCGAAAATCATGCGGGCGCGAGTGCAGAAGGGGCAAAGGTCATAGACCTCGTTCCAAGCGCGAGGCAATAGGAGTCATGTTGCATTGAGGCAACCGCACCACTTGAGGTAGAATTAGTGTGATGGAATGTTGATTATGTATATCACTAAATCAAATGTCACATGAATTCCCATCATACCTGATGTAAACATGACATCTCCAGCACCAACTCCTTGCTCTTCCATGAAGCACCCCTCAAGATATTGGAAGAGTTTTACTACCCAGTTGGTACACACGTTGGAGTTTTCTGTAACCCAACGGGCTGGATATCAGCCAGTTAGTATCACCAGAAACAACCAGAAGCACAGTCTCATGGAGAATTGTCCAAGAGGCTGTTTTCAACCACTATGTCAATGGTTTGGTGTATTGTATGTTGCTCTGTCTGTGCCTGGCAAACTCCTGCTCACACTGCAAAAAACAGCCGGCCGTTCATCATGTTATCCCTTGGAAACAGCGGCTGTGCTCATACTGAAACAATGAAAAATGTACATCCAACATCAATCAACATCATTCAACATTAAGCAAAATCCTTCAACATGTTTCAACATCTGACTGCTTTTCATCCAAGGCGACGTACAAATCTGGTCGCGCTGCGCTGGGTCCAGGTACAACTGAAAACATCCGCCGCAGGGGTCTCCCCCCTTTCGCGCCGCGGCCAATACGCAGAGCTGTGGAGGTGCATGCCATGGCAGGCGTGACTGGATAGAGGCAAATCTGGTGAATCTGGTATTCTTTTTTATAAACGAATAGCTTGAGCCTTTGGGCGTCCACACGGAGAAGAGTTGAGATAAGATGTCCAAAAGAGCAGGCGGTAGGTTTAGAGTTGATGGTTGTCGGTAGGGTATGCAGCCTCGTTCCATGATCGCTAATATTCCTGCTGGCTTGCCATCCGAAGGGAAATAAGAAAAGAAAGTCTTACTGAATACTTTTAAGCATTTTTCGGACCATGGCGCCGCTTTCGGGCCTGGACCACCTTCTGATTTTGCAATATGTTTTTTTCAATTTGCTGCTTCGCCTGTGCGTGAAACCAAAAAGAATTGAAGAAAGGTGCCTACAGAACCACGAGCGGAAGGAGAAAGGTTCATGTCGAAGCGTGAGGGTGTTGTCATCCTTTCCAAACATTTCTTACGATTTGCAATGTACCATGTCACCATGTGTAACGACTGCAGTTGCAAGACTTCCCGTCCTGGATGCGAGGCGTTATCACTTTACATACTTACCTAACGAAAAATATTACTTAATACTGACAATAGTGTCTCCTCTCAATATGGTTGTTACGAGTAGGCTACCGTCGTCCTCCGCAAATCACCGACGTTGTCATGCGATTCGTCCTGCGGGGCCTTGGGATGGCTGAAGCCGTTTTGGCTCGGGTCTGCTCATGATCAAGCTGAAGTACTCCGTTCTGCTCTGTTCTGTTGGGTTTGCGCACGTCATGCCAGAAACACCTAGGGGCATTACACACCGCGGTTGGACAACGAAAATGAGGAGCTTGTTCCAACATGCCCACCGCCAGATGCGGCATCAATTGATGGCAACGGGGTGTTTTAGAACTTTTGGCAGGTACAGTCCGACACGGGATTCATGCAGCAGTTACCCCAACGCAGTCTCAATTTTCTTCGTTGCAAGTGACACTTGGCGGTAACTTAGACCGCGCTGAAAACGCGGTTGACAAAAATGACCTACAAATCCAGAAATTGGAACAATATGTGGAAAACAACATGGAACGACCCCAACTCATTGCCGCCGCAGTGTCGTTAGTTCTGCCAATTTTCTGGACGGCAAGCCTCGCTGAAAATGCGTGTGCCGGGTGAGTAAATGGTGGTTTGCAGCCTTTATGCGCCTTATCAAGGCAAACCATTTGAAAAAAGGCTTCAATTTTACCAAAGTTGAAGTGAATGGATTGGCAAATTATCTCGTCATGGGCCATTATTGGTGCTTCGCGACTTCAATGCAAGGTTACACACTCGGCTTGCTACTGAAGAGCATTGGTTGGGCGAATATATTCAGCTCGCCTCATTGTTCACCAGAATCTGCCCATCAAATGCTGTTTTTGACTCAGCAAAAGCAATGTGATGCCAATTCGGCGTGTTCAGACGCCATTGGCTTCTCAGAAGCAGTTTTGGTGCACCACTCAAATGACTATGTTTGAAGTCACAGAGGGATATCAAACTTTACATGCATAGGCTTGGATGGCCACGGGGAAACGAAAGGAAGCTTGAGGTTGAATTCCAAGGGATAAAAACGGGCATTTCTAAACACCATGAAGAGCTACACCGTGTTTCACAGATACAGCTCGCCTCATTGTTCACCAGAATCTGCCCATCAAATGCTGTTTTTGACTCAGCAAAAGCAATGTGATGCCAATTCGGCGTGTTCAGACGCCATTGGCTTCTCAGAAGCAGTTTTGGTGCACCACTCAAATGACTATGTTTGAAGTTACAGACGGATATCAAACTTTACATGCATATGCCACAAAGTGTGGTGGGTTTACCCGTTTCCAGTCACTTCAGCTGTTGTTTCAAAACAGTTGGAAGCATCTGAGAATGTTGCAAAATGTACTCAGTACGGTTTGCAGCAGCACCTTCCCATTGCTTGATAAGCAAAGATGTTTTTTCTTATTCCCTTAAGAACCGCACGTCATGAACAAACGCCAAGGTAACAATCAACACAGTTGACTAATAGTTACCAACGACGAAAGTAAACAAGGAAGTTTCTCACTAAACTTCCTTTGACAGAAACTCATATTAATATTTCCGGATACGCTATTCGAACGCCAAATAAATATATCTATATACGCAGAAACGCGGGGAAGATGAAATCACAACTTCACTGACAAGTTCACACTCACTCACGCTCCTTTTTTCTTTTAGGATTTGTCTGAGCAAACGGGGTCATGGTCAAGTTGACCATCCTTCACTTGTGCTTTTTGGGTTGGCCCACGACCACACCCGCATCTAGGCTAGGGTTAGGCCTATTAGAAAGGAGGGTTGGAAAAACCACACCCAACTAACTTTTAGTACGGGGTTTGGGAGGGCGGGTACCGAACTAAAAGTGGAAGAACAAATTTGGACCCACCCATCCCACCCTAGCCAAAGACTTCGAGGTATATATACAAAGTGAAAGAGGGCCAACAGTGAAACATGTCATGACTGCTAATTTGAAAACATGTCTTTTCAAGAAACACGTTTATCAAATTTTCTTTGTTGGAAATAAAGTTTTCATCGCTTCGCGAGTTACAACTTATTCCCTTAAGAACCGCACGTCATGAACAAACGCCAAGGTAACAATCAACACAGTTGACTAATAGTTACCAACGACGAAAGTAAACAAGGAAGTTTCTCACTAAACTTCCTTTGACAGAAACTCATATTAATATTTCCGGATACGCTATTCGAACGCCAAATAAATATATCTATATACGCAGAAACGCGGGGAAGATGAAATCACAACTTCACTGACAAGTTCACACTCACTCACGCTCCTTTTTTCTTTTAGGATTTGTCTGAGCAAACGGGGTCATGGTCAAGTTGACCATCCTTCACTTGTGCTTTTTGGGTTGGCCCACGACCTCACCCGCATCACCCCATTTCTCAATCGTGAGAGTCGTGTGACAAACATGGTAGAAACAATGTCCAGTCAAAATGAAATCTGCGAACACCTAAAGCGACAAGTTGATCTATCTTCAGACGACTTGGATCATCAGAGGGATTTGAATAAGAAGCAACCCTGCTGAACCAAGGTTTCCACGCCGCCTTCAACTCAAGCTCAACGTATTGTCCAATGATGTTGTTTGCAAACCACACACTTGACCATGCCTTCACAAGAGCCGATCGCGAAGCTTCATTGTCGATGTAGCTCACTGCATAGCGATGAGGGTATTCACTACCCCATACTGCAATGGCCACCAAGGCCGCCAAAAGTTCGACCAGATATATGGGATTCTGAGATGACGCCAAATACTTTTCCATCAGTTCGTCAGGTACTATTTCACTGAAGAAACCCAAGCGCTCCCCCTTGTCAGAGTAGAGTACTCCACCAACAGTTCCTTTGTGAATTGCACCTGGCTCAAAAGCACCGTCTGTGAAAACGTGAATGACGTCTCCCGAGGCAGCCCTGATTTCTATAGGAGGCCCGTTGACGACACGATGTTTAAAGAAATCCAATGCACGCGCTAGGGCATCATCAAGTTTCAATGCACCGTCTACAGCTGTTGCACGTTTGCCAATAGTATGAAGATGCAAGTTCGCAATTCTGCCAAACATGAAACTTTCAAACCATATCAAACGCCCACGCAACGTTTCCGCCTCCTTCTGTGACATGCGATTTGTTGTCAAATGTTTCGTAAGTGTTTCGTTCAGTTCTTCCTTCCTGGCAGCAGTGTGTCTGAAAAATACCACTCCATCTTGAAAAGAGCTGAGATCGACCACCACGCCTAACACCTCCAGTTGGTTTTGGAATGGTGCCCACTTTTTTCCTTCCTTCGCGAAACGCATCCCCAAAAGATCAAGCACCATGGAAACATGTTGTTCAGTCTGTTGCGACACATCGTTCCTGGACAATATTGGGAAATCATCGAAGAATGTACCGGCCCATATTCCAAGTCCCATTGTAAGAATGTGAAAGAGAGCCGTGCTTATCCTCAAAAAGCCACTTACACTGCCAGTTGCTCCAAATGGCAATGCGTTCAGTCCATATATGGCACATTCACTCCTGCCTGGTTTCGGGACTGCAATGCGGATGAAGGATCTGTCAAAAGAGTGCAAGGGGAATTGCTTATAAGCAGAAGAAAGATCGAAAGCCTTCCCCTCCAGACCGCAAACATTCGTTCCCCCATGAAGTGATAGCGCTCGTACAAGTGTAGTCGCCAAAAAATCGAGCCCATATAACTTTGGCTTCTCCACCACGCCACACGTCGAATTGATGCCACTGGTTTTGAAGTTGTCTATTACCCGCACTTTCTTTTTCTGCTGCAACCCAAAACGATGAGTCAGAGAAAGGCCTGTGAAGTCGTTGCTGTCATCCAGCCAAATCCATTTCTTTTCCAACTCAGATTGCGTTTCGTCCCATGCCGCTATAGTCAGCTCATCAGATTCCACATTGGAAGCTCTGGCAATGACAGCTTGGTTCAAACCTTTCGACATGTCAATCAGTCCCTTCACCGTGAGACTGGGCTGTTTGGGCAGCTTCTCCAAGCAACCTGAATCTCGAAGCCAGCCAGTTATTTTGAAGCCTTCACAAATGTCTCGCACCAAATGAACGTCGGGGTACGAAATGTCCGCTAACATCTCACCCAATAACAACAAACGCTTCCCCTTCAAGACTGCAGCACAGTGTGGTTCCATGCCATCATGCAACTCTTTCTCTGCCTGACACAGCTCACCGGCCCTCTTGGTCCACTTTTTCAACCAAGCGACCCGCCGTCCCAAAAGAGTAGCTGCATCCATCATGAGGTTTTGTTTCAGCAAATCGTCTATCTTATCTATGGATTTGTAGTCAAGGAAACGAGGATGTCCTGCCTTGATAGCCTCTTCAACAAAATCATCCGGATCCCTTGGAATCCCAAAAGAAATCTTCTCAACTATGTCATCAAGTCTGATTGTATCAATGCTTCCTAATGAATTTCCATCCACATCGCTGACCCGCACTTCGCCCCACTTTAAAAGTTTGCGATGTACAATGCGTGTTCCTTTGGGAAAGTTGTTCAAAATGCCTGCAACAATGTCACTGCTTTGTCCAACTGTGAACAACCAAGTTTTGTAATGAGAAAATTCACTCACCAAGGGCTTAAGTTTTTGACCCCGAGGCAAAAATCCCATGTTCACATGTTGCAAACCTGATGAAGTTTGTTGTTGTGACTGTTGAATCAACGACTCCATTGGCGAAAAACCAAGTGATATTGCAAGTTCCTTCACCACATGCGCCACACGCTCACAAAGAAGCCACGGGTATGCGGCCTCTTCGCTGGTCGGGAAATGCAGACCACCTGACTCGGATTGTATCGGCTTCCACGGCTTGTGACTATGATTTCCATCACACGCTACATTGAAAGCAGAAAAATGTTGCTTTGAAGACCACCATTTGGTCTTTTTGTCACGGTCGCCCCCCATCATGCAGCTTTGAAAAACATTGTGATAGCCCGGACACAACCTGAAAAGTTCTTGCAAAGGCTCTGTATCCCACATTAGACTGTTTTCAGGGTTCTCTATCGTGAACAAGATGTCAAACTGAAGGCACACCTTTGCGATTTCCAATGTAGCATAATACAAAGCGTTTGCTGATGCCACTTTTGCTGCATCCAATCCTTTGAGCGTCGGAAGACCCATCGGAAAAAGTTTGCTCCGCAACGGCCTCGGTAATTCGAAACCTGCAGCTTCCAAATCTCGATGTCTTTTGTTCCTTGCTGCTGAACACGTTCCACAAGGTGGTGCTAGGTGCACGTATAGCAAATTGTATCGTTCTGATGCGATGAAATCTTTCAAGAACTGCAAGTCTTCGGCTTTTGTGAGGTCAAGTGTAGTCACCGGTCCAGATGTTCGTGTTGCACTTCTGTCTATGGCCACTGATCTCACACCCAACTTGCGAATGGTCGCTGTCAACCTTCCTGATCCAGAAAAAATTTCAATACACAACAGATTTTCAAATGCTGTTTTGTTGCTGTGTTCAACTTCCGCATTGGCAAAGTGCTCTGATGCCTTTTCTGTGAAAACCTCAGGTTTCTGAGGCGTGGTTGGCTGCCCAACGTTTGTCGACTGCGTCGGAAAAGTTGTGTCGCCTGAAAAATCTGAATTTGCCTTGCAATGTGAAAACTCGCCACATGTTGCTGTAGCTTTACCACCACTGCTCGATGAAGCTGCATTTTTGTACCCCCCCTTCAGGGGGAACCTTGTGAAGTGACACCTGGCCTTCTGTGCGTGGCCTTTTGAATTCATGCGCTTCATTTAGTCAGTCTTTATTGTTGTCTTCTTTCGCCCCCTTTGCGTTTCTGCATTGCTATATCCATGCCCAACCTTCCTGCAATATGCACACACGTGTGCACCTCGACTGCATGTAGGAGGCTTTCCACCTGCGTTTGATTTGCAACCACCTGGAAGATTGTAAGCCCAACAAATTGGTTTCCCATTGGTCGTCTGTTGGTGACAATCCTTCAACTCATCAGGTACGTTGGGGCTGTTCCGTGCTCGCTTCCCAGGCCTTTTTGGTGGCTTGGGAGTTTTCTTTGGATCAGCATCAGGTGTTGACTGGTTAGAAGAACGTCCTGCAGGTTGAGGCATGAGGTGGACTATGATTCTTGGATCATGTTGCATGCGAGTGATTGCTGCATCCAGAGGCTTGTCACCATGAGCGTCTGGCTTGACTGTATGGTGATTTCTGGCCAATAAAGTCCACAACTCACAGTCCGCTCTGATAAGTTGCGTCAGTGTCACCGGCTTTGTAGCTTGCGATACATCAGATGAATACGCCCTAAACAAAGCATCCACCCACTTCTCATGCACGTCCCAAGATACCACACCAGTCATGTCTAATGCAAAACCACGTCGTTGAAGGCACCACATCAATTTCAACTCAGTCCCGTGTTCTGCATCAGCTGTTGAAACCTCGTTGTCAATCTTGAGTGTTTGTGCCTCAACTCTGACGATCTGCTTAGGGTCTTTGACTGATGCCTTCACCTCGCTGTCACGTTTGTGGCATTTGCTAGGATGTATCCAAACGATGTTGCCAGTTTCATAAATTGTCTGACAAAGATCTATGAGACTGTACGCTGGCTCCTTCTCCCCTTCCAAGACCACTCCATTCAAGCGATGCTTCAAATCTGCCAGCCTTGCCTGTTTCTCGGGAACCGGGAGCTTTCTGGCCATCGAACTCTGATCGCTGGACACTGACATCTTCAGCTGAGCAAGAACATATGTTTGAGATTCAAACAACAAGCGTCTCAACTTTCCTATCTGCCCCATGCTTGGCAATGTGAAAACTCTTTGCGCAAACGTATCAAAAGCAGCATCTGTTGGGGGCTGATTCGGTGTGCCTATGGCGAAAGACAAGCTCGAGAAAGTTGTTATGCCTTGCCTTGCCAGCAGAAGTCCCATCTGCTTTGAATCATCTATCTCGTCACATCTCACAGTGAAGGCTGCAGCAGAATCTACCAACGACATGAGTCCGGCGAAACTATGGTTAAAAACAAGTATCTGTGGTTTGCATGAATCTTATTTCATGTGAATGCATGTCTTGTCAGAGTTTCTTTCATGGCGGTGCTTGACTTGGATGTGACCACAGTCGCAACCACTGCTTTGAAAAATTTTGATTTCAAATGGTGGAATGAAATCAATTGAAAACCTGAAAAAGTTAGGGTGTACGAAAATGTCTTGAAACCTTTCAAAACGAACTTTTCGTACCCCCCCTATGTTTGAAGGGGAGCATGGCTTCACCACTGCTTCACTGCTTCCTTGAGTTCTGGATGCACCACGAACACAAGCAAATCATCCTTGCACCCTCAATGCAAGTGACACTTCAACCCGGTGCTTCACAAGCACTGTATGTATGCATGCTTTTTCAATGATCATGCAAACATGTCCATGGCTGCACCACTGAACATCACAAACTGAAACTCTGACATGACGGAAAAATTTTTGCATTGTTTTAGCTCTACACTGCGTCAAGCTCGATGCACCGCCCTTTGGCATGCGTGGCAAACTGCAGAGTCATACCTGAGCACAAGCGGAGGTCTGTACGCAGCCGATTTCATTCTTCCACAAGCAAGAACTCTTGAATCCTCCACTTTCATGAAATGCAACAACTTCGATTTGTGATGTTGAAAGCAATGGTAACCGTCTGGAATGGTTGGTGGAAGAAATTGACGCTGAACCAATGCCCTGTCCTCATCGTCCGTTTCTGAGTCTGAACTGTCAGTGGTGACATGCCCAGCATCCTCGTCATCTTGCGCTTCCTCAACGACTTCAGCCTTCCCTTTCGTTTCAGGTTCGTGAGGCTCTGGCACAACTGAGGTTTCAGGCAGTGGAATATCAATCTCAAGTTGATGGAAATCATCACCCAAATCATCATAAGTCCTCTGTCTCTTTGAAAGATCTAAGCGCCCAGCTCTACTTTCGTCGGGCTTGAATGTACCATTACGCACCTCCAAAATAAGAGCATCAAGGAGCCTGAGATCACGTGCTGCTGCGTCCCTGGCATAAACATCAGCCATCTGATATGGGTGAGTGTGGTGCCCAAGTGACAATCTGTCTTGATGTGAATAACCACGCTTTGCTGCCATTGATAACATGGTTGCTTTCATGCTGTGAGAAGATATAGGTCTTGAACTGTCTGCCCTACTCTTATCTTCACCTATCAAAAGTCTCAGCCAGCAACCAGCTTCATCTGACTCCAGTGCACGAGTGAGGGGTTTCCCTTCAGCATCAGGAGCCGGCATGAGGCATCCACCACTGGCCGTAAAAGGATCTATGCCAAGACTCTCCATAGTCATGATCCATTGTGATCCCCAGTCTGATCCATGAACACCCAAACCAGGAGCAGTCAAATTCAAGAATCGAAAACGTCTTGCCGCTGCATGCATTGTTTTGTGAATCTCTACATCAGCATCTATATATGCTATGGACCCGTTCTCAAACTTGTCCAGAGTCAGTTTTCCACAATGAACGAAGTCACTCCAACGTGCCCTTGCATATGTGCAAAATAAAGCAGCCCCAGCCATCATTCGATCCCAGACTTCGCCTGATGATTCTAGAACATCATGCAGCTTGACTAAGTCTCGAACTCTCAGCGGAGCTGCTTGGCTTGCTCTGTTGATCGGACCACTGGAAATTGCCCCATAACACCGCTTGCTGGAAATCAATGTTGACAACTGTTCAATGTTGAATACATATCTGCAAAACGTCAACGCCTCCATTATGCCCTTAAGTCGACTGGCAGTCTGACCTGTATCTTTCAACACCTTCAACAAAGAATACAACTCGCTCTCGGTGTATGGAAACATGTAGCCAAGTCTGTGACCTTGTTCCATGATAAATATAATACTGTTTGCACGTTTGATCAGGGTAGCTGGTGCCTTGCCCACGAAGAAATGGCTAAGCTGCTCGCAAACCTGAATCACCGTTTCGCTTTCCTGAATGGCTTGACAAAAAGGCCAGTCCCCTGGCCAATTCAAAACAATGCTTGTCCACTTCATCAAGCTGCGTTGAAAATCTGCTTCCCTCTTTTCTTCCCAACTTACATCCCTGCGATGGCCTACTGCGACTGTGAATAATGGCAACTTTTCATCAACTGCAACTGACCTCTTCTTTGCAGTCAACGTCTGGGTAAGCTCATCACCATCTCGCGGCATCACAGGCATCACAGGACCTGACAAATTGCGCACAGGGTCAAGGGAAGAAAGAGGGTCATAGTTGTCATCAAAAATGCACTTCCACATAGGGGACTCCCAAGGTAGATCAGGCAATGTTGTACTGCTTGACAATGTTGCATCTCTCAATGTGTTCCGAAAATTGAATCCACTAAAGAAAGACATGTCCACACTGTTGTTCGCAATATCAAAAGCTTCTTCAGATGACGGTTCAATCTGCGATCCCGTGTCAAACTGTGGTTGTTGCATTGCATGATCAAAATCCCATGAGTCAGCATCATCACCACCAGATTCAATTGGTTGCAGAAATTCTGAACTGACTCCTGAGGCCCCTCCAGCAACATCGAAGTCTCGCTCCATCACGGACCCCCCATGCTACCGAACTAAAAGTGGAAGAACAAATTTGGACCCACCCATCCCACCCTAGCCAAAGACTTCGAGGTATATATACAAAGTGAAAGAGGGCCAACAGTGAAACATGTCATGACTGCTAATTTGAAAACATGTCTTTTCAAGAAACACGTTTATCAAATTTTCTTTGTTGGAAATAAAGTTTTCATCGCTTCGCGAGTTACAACATATCGCCGTACTGATTCTCGGGCTTGCCATCTACCTCTTTTCTGTATGGCACGCATGTCCCTCCGTGAATGAAAAAGATCATTTGACGGCCCAGCATGTCGAAGAACGTGAGGTGTCAAAATTCCCACCTTGTATCCCAGTTGAGCTGCCATGCGAGTCATGTTCTGTTCGTACTGAGAAAGAGTCAGAGAAGGAAAAAGATTCTCACCGCACTTCTTCACGCGAAGGCCAAAAACTTCTGCTATCCACGTTGTATCTTTCACATCCCCCAACACCAGCGAGTCATCGGATTTGCCGGTCTTGGTACGTTGATTGAGGGAACTAGGAGCGATGACCAGCCCCCACTTTTTGTATCTTCCAGGAGCTGGCTTGCACACATGGCTCATAGAGAGTCCAAGCACCTCCGAAGGACGAAGGTAACCATGCATCTGAACCACCATAGCCACTGCCATGTCGATCCGCTGAGCCTCCACAAATGCAAAGGCCATGTCAAAAACAAACTCTTCAGGGACAGGCAACCGCATATCACCTGGTGAACGCTGCCGCCACGCCGCCAAGGCCGCCTTTGCACATGGGAGGAATGCGCTTTTCTCAACTCTGCAGTGGAGCAGTTGCATGCCATAGACAAAATAGGTTCCAGTGCTAAGCTCATAGTCCCCTGATTCAAAAAGATGAGTCAGATACCTTGTGGCCAGTTTGTCAAGGTTTGTGGATGTCCGCCGTATCTTCCGTTTGCCTAGCCACTCATTGAAGGATTCGACTTCCAGGAGATATCTATTCAAGGTCTTCTGGCTCACCTTTTGGGCTCGCATCCTAACTTCTACCGGGAGAGGTTTCCCAGAGAGGTCCACCCTGACGTCTGGCTTCTTTCTCTTGTTGGTTTTTGATTCGGTCAGCTTCGGACTTCGTGTGTTGTCCAAACCTGACCGGAAACTTCTTGAGGAAAAGTCTGGTGGTTTCTGTGACGAACTCGCTGCTCTCGGCCTGACCAACTCCTGAAGGGTCTGCAGATCCATGACTTCTGATCTGCACTCTCTTGGAACAGGCCGCTTTCTGAAGGCCGCTTACGAACTCATATTGGCGAGTTTTCACCGAGTCTCCGTCATCCAAAAACCTTGTCCCCAAAAAACTTTGAACCAAAAACGACCAAGCATCACAAAGAGGCTGCGAGTATGCACCAGCACCTTTGGTTCGGTTTCTTGAAATCCATTGCCCATCCACAACCACTCGCTCTGTGCCTCGTAGTTGCCGGTGGACGTGCCCGCCAGTGCAGCGCTTCGCCAAACCTGAAAGAACGGCCAGGTTTGACAACAGACCAGTGGGCTTCTTGTGATGCTCGCCAAACTGACACATGTCCCATCGAACAAAGATCACGTCCTTCAACTTAAAGAGGGAATATTCTCGATGGAGAAGTAACCCCCTACAGATATCAAAGCTCTCACTGCTCTAACTGTAAATAAGGCTAGTGATACCCCTTCAGCCTCTCTCTGTCTTGCTCGGGGCCAATGTCTGATGTTGTGACGTGCCCTCGAAAAAACAGTACACGGACATCCAAAATGAATATAGAGGAGTTTCCGTTCCAAAATGGTGTAGATTAGAAAGTCCTGTGTGGTCTTCCTGAGAAGGTTGAATTCTTGCCCTTTGTCAATCTCAATGTCTTCAAAACATGGGACCCCCCGAATGCTCATGGATCTGGTAAGGCGACCAGTGCCCGAGAAAACTTCCAGGAAACAACCATGCTTCTCATGACCATCCAAAACCCTAGCACGTGACGAAGTTGATTTTGAAAAACCACCCGAAGTTTCTGCTGGCGAACTAGCCTCCCATTGAGAGACCGGCACATGACCATGCTGCCCACAAACAGTACCCCGATTGATTTTTCCCATCTGCTTCTGCCCGGTAGGTTGGAACCATCTAGATGGCTCGTCTGACACGTTCCGCTCTGTGGGGATGTGACGAAGCCGCCATTGCACCTGACAAGCCACCTGATAAGCACATGCTCTTCGGCACACACCATTCAGCTTCCCAGATGAGCTACGGCCTTTCTCCAGAGTGATCGCACTGACCAGGTTGTCTGTCAAAGTGAAGACAAGCTTCCCTAACTTCTTACAAGTTCGGGTAGCTCTCCTCAAACTCATCAAGCACACCTTGGCCTCTTTGATGTTGATATGCTCACTTGGATCCATCCACGGCCTAGCAACAACCAGGTCCCACCGAGAGGGCTTGTCCCAAATGTGACTAACCGGAGGGATACCAGGTCCTGCTATAAGAGTCTTCTGTGTCTTCACCTTTGGCCTCATAGCTGTGGATGACGTTGCCGTGCGCTCCCGTTTCGGAGCCCCATGGTTGAGCTGCCGTCTCATCCACTCACCGAAAGAAGTGCCTCTACCCACTCCTGCCTCCCCTGTGGTGCCAACGTAGTGATGCTCTTGCTCCAAAGGCAGCCCATCCGCCATAGTTGAAGAAGGAACTTCCACAGGCGCCGGCTCATCACTTAACACAAACCGCCACCTTTCTCTGTGTTGAAGCTCCGGACGGATCTCAGCCGAGGTAGCAGAGGTCACCATCATGGCATAGCCAAAATCTGCTGAATCACCAACATAGACCTCCCCCGAACAGTCCACCCCCATGTTAAACTCCACCAAAAACATGAGCCCCATACAATGAAGCATCTCCTTACGAACCGAGGGCCACATGAAAGATCGATGGTGCTTGTGATCCTCCACGAACCTGTAGCATGCTGACAAAACCGACATGCAGGACCGAGACAAGGAGAACATATGGGTGATGTGGCCCAACCAGATTTGGAGCACCTTCCCATGGATGCGTCGTCTCTTGACCAAAAGTCTGGTAGCTTTCCAAAGCCGCCACACCTTTGCACTCTTGGGGGTGACCAAAACCGGCCCTGAAAAGTTGAATCTCATGCCCAAGCTCTCCATCTCTACATTGTTTTCCACCAAGTCCACCTCATAGGGGCTTCCCAACTGCTCAAAGCGGTCCGCTATGCCACGCATCCTCTCACCGGCTTCACCACTGCGGCCTCCAAAGACCTGAATGTTGTCAACATAGACCCCAACGGCTGGCTGTGACCTTTGGTGGAGGTTGTCGGTCACGGATCACATCATCTGTTGAGAAACCCTTTGGAGCTGAGGCTTGGTGAACCCACTGCTTCGTTAGCCAGATACAAGCTCCAACTCCATCCCATGGCCATCCCACAAAAACATGGGGTGACCAGGTCATCATCACAAAGGGGGACCATCTTGCCCGTCACATCGTCCAGGATGAAGTCCGGTTTCATGCCCAACTCCAAAAGCTCCTTCCCAGTGAACCAGTCTCCCAAGCTAAACCAAGAAGCCATCTGGGGCACCAGGAAGTTATAGAAGCAGTCCCCCACATCGCCCGTTTCAGCGGACGGCTGGACTCTCCCTTCATGTATTTCACCATAACCCTGAGCCTCCAAAGAAGAAGGTGAAAGGTCAAGGCTGACGAGACCAGCGGGTGTAGCCAAACGGGTAGTGGGAGGCCGATGGTGGCAGAAGTTGGCCTGACGGGCATCGATGATCAGACGTTGATGGAAATTGTCCTTCTTCTTCACGGTAAAGAAACTGGCATAGGCCTTTGCTCGGTGCCTGAATGTCAGCAAGCGGTTCGAGAAGAGACACCGATACAAGTCTATCCTCTTCTTTCGGCTTCTCTTCAACGTTGGATCCCAATACGGAGTGGGAAGTTCATCCAAAAGGTCTGGTGACTCCAACTCACAAGGAGGTCTCTCTATCATCCTTCTAAAGTCATCAAGATACCCTCTTGCAGCAGGAGGAAGCAGGTCCACAGCTGGAATGGGTTTGGCTTTCCTCTTCAGCACCTTGATGCGGTCCAGGTCGAAACCCACCAGGTCGTTGGCCTCCTGACTATACAGGCGATCTGACGAAGCGATCTCCTCTAAGGCCTGCTCATCACTATAGGAGGGCGGTGGTCCATGAGAGGTGATCCTCCGAACAACATCTTCAGCAATCCACGTTTGTACATCTGTAAGGTTCGCTGAGGTGTTGCAAACAGTCTCATCAAAAGGAACTGCGGCTAGGTCGTTCAGGGATCCAAACGATGAGTCCACTAGCCGTTGCAGAGAAGTGTCACTGAATTGCCCCCGAACATCCTTGCGAAGCCGAGGAAGAGGAAAGGGATCACCATGCTTTCGATGGATAGACTTCCTCTCCAACACAAATTCACTATGCAAAAAGGCTGGTAGCTGTGAAGGTCCACGGGTCATCCCGCCAGCCAAAGACCTTCACTGTCTTCACTTTGCCGCTCCGCCGGGGGCGGAATCATCTCCACCCCCAGACTTCTTGTCGTTCTTTTTCTTTTTCTTCTTTCGCCCTTTCCCCTTCCCACCTCCACCCTCATCTTCATCATCATCTGAATCATCATGTGTGCCACCGCGATGTCCCAGCTGAAGTCGCCGCTCTTGGCGAAACAGCCTCTCTTGCTTCCAGATGCTGGACCTCTCTTTCATCTTTGAGCTGACCCACTCAGCAAAGCGAGCCGTGCTGGCCCTACCATCCTGAAGTACGGCTGCACCACCAATGACATCAAGGCCTTCATAGTTCGGCTGCGCCGGGTTGCGCTCCACCGCCAAACTCGACAGTGATGAGCCATCGGCTCAACTGTTCACCCACCGCAAGGGACGATGTGTCCAGTTGATCAAAATGGTGCATGAGCCTGAGACACTCGCAAAGAGAGGAATGGATGTGGGAAGCACTCGAACGTTTTGGGGACCCACTCAACCTCACCCACTCTGCATGATAAGAGGTGAAGTTCGCAGGCCCCCCAAGGACAGCTTCATGTAGTTCTTTTGCAGCTCGAACTCCGGCTATTGGAAAATCAGGGTCCGGCGCCTCTCGCATGAGGGACACCGCCTTTGCCAAATCAAGACGTCTTTTTCCAGAGGCGTCCCGATGGTCTCCCAAAAGCCGAACATCGGCCATGTCCATGAGCTTGTCCTTCTTCCACTGCTCGAGTTTGTCAATGGCCACCTTCTCAATGAATATTTCCTCCCCACCGCGGACAATGACGCCCTTGGAAGAGAATGCAAGTCCGGTGTTTGCATCCCTGAGTATCATCTCATCTATCTCCTGTCCAAAGTCACTTCGGGAGGAATCACACACAACCCACCTAGATAGATCAAGGTCTGGTAACTCACCTTGGCCAAGGATGACGGCCATCGTCTGAGCCTGCCTCTTGTAGTTGTTGAGGGCGGAACGACTGATGGGATCATGGGCATAGATCTCCGCCGCAATCCCCGGGGGGAAAGGAGACCTTCTGTCAAGGACCTTGTGTCGAATCCCTGACAAGTCATGCTGCTGAATCTCCAAAGCAGGAGTCAACGTGAGCCAGATGGCTCCTTCCACCCTGCACAGCAAAATCCGATGGTGCCACAGGAAGCCGTCTGCATCGGCCGGGTAATTGACCACAACTTGCGTCTCGGGTATGTCTAGAGTGAAATCATTGTCATCCATCACTGCTGCCTAACCCTCAGGTCACTGGGTCTTGTAGGTCTAGCCCTTGATTTAGGAGTAGACCCCCCCGCTGGAACTAATGCCCTCTCTGTCACCCCTCGGAATGTGCGAACGTTTGGAACACCTTTTCAGGCAAACAGGTATAAAGGTTGAACCTTTTGACTTGTGAGTTTCACTTGCATGTTTTTCACCAGACAGTTGTGTAGCTAAATGAAAGCTATACACCGCAGCCTTTCAGGTTCAGCGCAAAGAGACAAAAAGTGTGAGCCCAATACGACCGTCCGTACCTTTCGCCCCGCGCGCATGGTAGCGGAGCTCTGCTGAAACAGGGCAATCCAAATCAAAACGGCGCAACGCCAGGCGACTCGTCCTTGGCCACCGCCGACACCACCTCTTCCCAAAAGGAAGAAAGTTGAGAGAGAAGAAGGAGAACAGTGGAATCAGTGCCAAACGTTTCCACGACCCCAAAACTCTTTTACGGAGAGTCAGAATCCAAAACCTACATCAGCCAAGCGTCGTCGTCGACGCGGCAAGGATCCAAGTACTGGCAAGTATAAAAGATCCAACAAGCGTTCTGCACAAGCACTTCAAAAGCGTGAGTTGCGCAAACGCATTCGTGAGCTACGGGCCGAAGCTGTTCCCAAGCAGCACACCAACGATCCTTCCAACAAGGAAGAGCAGGGATCGAAGGGTGAAGTCGCTGGAAGTGGTTCCAAAACACATTCCTCAAACCAAGCCTTTTCAGATACCGAATCCGTGGATTGGAACACCTCCGGTTCAGAAACTGTTGAGAGTGATTCCTCATCCATCAGTGTGGTCCCTCCGGCGACCTGCCGTGGAGAGCCACGAGCCTGAAGGTTTGGGCCAGGTGCCTTGCCAGCAACATAGTGCTAAATTGTCAATACAATGACAGGAGAACAACAAATGCAGCAACTGATTGACCAAGTGCAGCAACTTACCGCACAAGTAGCATCACAACAACAAAATTTGGATGCCACAAAAGCCGCATTGGATCAACAGACCCAAACTGCAACGACAGCATTGTCAGTCGCACAAACTGCCATTGCACAATTAGGCCAAACAGAGAGCAAGAAGAAAACTCTCAATCCCAAATTGGTCAACCCCCCGGACGCTTTCCAAGGTACAGACGCCGACTGGGAGCGCTACAAATTTGGCTTTTTGACTTGGATCACTACGGTCGACAGTGGTTATCCAGAATTGATGAAAAAGGCAGCGTCCCAAACGGACGAGATCGATTTAGTCGAGATGACAGAAGCCGATGAGCAGCTGTCAACTAATTTGTTCGCCATTTTGGTCGGACAGTGTCAAGCAGGAGAAATCCCTGCGATTGCTATGTTGGTGCCAGACAGAAATGGATTCGAGTTGTGGCGTCGCATGCATGCACGGTTTGAACCAGAAAACAAACACAAACCATATGCATGGCTTCGAGCACTTTCAAACCCAACATTCCCAACCAAGGAAAGTCAATGGCAGCGTGGTTTGGAAGAATGGGAAGGTGAAATTGCTAAGTACGAGAGAGAATATGGGAAAGATTTTGATGGAGATTTGAAATTGGCAATTTTGTCCGAAGTAGCCCCCAAAGCGTTAGCACCCCAAATTGCCATGAATTCTGCATATCTCACATCGTACAAGGCCATGCGTGAATTCATCGTACAATATTTGAAATCAAAGAATTTATGGAAGCGCAGTGCTGGGACATCGTTTGGTTCCGGTACCGTTTCGTCGTCATCACAATTCGCACCCAACTCTGGGCCAGTTCCCATGGATGTTGGTGCGGTAGATGTGCCAGAAACAAAAGGCAAAGGAAAAGGGAAGTCAAACACGTACAAAAACAATGATGGAGCAAAAGGTGGAAAAAAGGGACGATCCAAGGGAGAAGGAAAAGGAAAAGAAAAAGGAAAAGACAAACACAACCCAAGTAAAACGTCAGAAGGGAAAGGACCACCTTGTGCTATTTGTGGGCCAATAAAAGGCAAAAGTCACACGATCGAGGAGTGTTATTTCAATGCCAGGGTAAACCCGAAAGGTGAAGGCAAAGGCGGAAAGAAAGGAATAAGCAATCCGAGCGTCAATGCGTTGGACGAAAACCATCATGAAGCAGCAACATCGACAATCCCGTCCATGTTGAGCACTTTACAACAACAAGTTGATGCTCTCAAAACGCTTGCGTCCACGTCAGTGCCATCTGCGCCAGCTAGTTCAGCACAAAGCCAAACAAATCCGAGCAGAAAAACACATCAAGGAGCTGTAACAACAAACAATCCCAACATGTGTTTTGCAGTGCGCCATGCTCCGGCGAAAGCCGTTGAGAACAACAGGTCCCAAACAGACACACGTGCATTGCATCGAATATGTGCTAACGAGGCCCAGGACATGAAGTACATTATGGTAGACTCAGGGGCTACCACCAGTTGTGCTAATCAATGTTCATTCCCCGGAGCCGTCCTTGACCCAACAAAAACGAAAGAGTTATGGGCAATCAATGGCACGCCTATAGCCAACGCAGGTGAAATGACAGCAGGGACGAACCTCACAGCAGTCACAACATCAGGAGAATGCAAATCAATCCCAGCCACATTTCGGCTAGATGCCACTGACACAACTGAGCCAGTCATGGCTTTGTGCCGCATTCTTGACGAGGCTGATTGTGATCTGCATTTCTATCGGTCTTCCTCGGGCAAAAGTGCTTGTATCCAAACCCCCGATGGCAACACCATACATTTGCCGCGCTTCGGTGCTAGATTTTATTTGCCATATCAAGATAGGCCCCCACCAGTGTCCGCAGGAGATTTCATAGCTGCCCTTGATGGGGATGAATCAAATGCACCGATGGAAAGTGAAGATGATGATGGCCAAATGGAGTTGCGACCAGAAATGCACAAACAGGAGGACGTTCTAGAAGATTTACTTGCGCCCATGCCATTGCCAAGCCAGCCTCAAACATTGCCAGAACCAAGCGCTCCAACAGAAGAAGAGCGCAAACTCCACAATCTGACGCATGCTGACTTTGCCCCATGGTGTCCCCATTGTGTTGCAGGCAGAGGTCGAGAAAATAAACACAGTAGGAAGAACAAACATGAAGACCCTGAAGTACCTGTTATCCAATTCGATTATCAATTCTTCAGCAGGGATGGACAACTTGTTGCTGAAGAAAGTCGAGCCGCAACAGCACTGACAGGTACAGATACTTCCTCAGGATGGCCAATCATGATTTTTGTTCCCCACAAAGGTGTAGACGTTTACGTCGTGAAATCAATCATGGTTTGGATCAACCGTCTTGGCTACAACAAGGTAATACTGCAGCATGATCAGGAAGATGCATTGAAGACAGTGCTTGAACAAGTTCAGCAAAAATTAGGGGTAGATCGAGTGCAATTGCGGGCAACACCTCGTTACAGCCACCAAAGCCAAGGAGGAGCAGAGAACTGCAACAGCACAATGGCAGGTATGTTACGCACATGGTTGAGTGCACTTCGGGAAACATATCCTAGTCCAAAT
>DF240710.1:32584-74199 GCA_000507305.1 Breviolum minutum Mf 1.05b.01
TATGGGCAATCAATGGCACGCCTATAGCCAACGCAGGTGAAATGACAGCAGGGACGAACCTCACAGCAGTCACAACATCAGGAGAATGCAAATCAATCCCAGCCACATTTCGGCTAGATGCCACTGACACAACTGAGCCAGTCATGGCTTTGTGCCGCATTCTTGACGAGGCTGATTGTGATCTGCATTTCTATCGGTCTTCCTCGGGCAAAAGTGCTTGTATCCAAACCCCCGATGGCAACACCATACATTTGCCGCGCTTCGGTGCTAGATTTTATTTGCCATATCAAGATAGGCCCCCACCAGTGTCCGCAGGAGATTTCATAGCTGCCCTTGATGGGGATGAATCAAATGCACCGATGGAAAGTGAAGATGATGATGGCCAAATGGAGTTGCGACCAGAAATGCACAAACAGGAGGACGTTCTAGAAGATTTACTTGCGCCCATGCCATTGCCAAGCCAGCCTCAAACATTGCCAGAACCAAGCGCTCCAACAGAAGAAGAGCGCAAACTCCACAATCTGACGCATGCTGACTTTGCCCCATGGTGTCCCCATTGTGTTGCAGGCAGAGGTCGAGAAAATAAACACAGTAGGAAGAACAAACATGAAGACCCTGAAGTACCTGTTATCCAATTCGATTATCAATTCTTCAGCAGGGATGGACAACTTGTTGCTGAAGAAAGTCGAGCCGCAACAGCACTGACAGGTACAGATACTTCCTCAGGATGGCCAATCATGATTTTTGTTCCCCACAAAGGTGTAGACGTTTACGTCGTGAAATCAATCATGGTTTGGATCAACCGTCTTGGCTACAACAAGGTAATACTGCAGCATGATCAGGAAGATGCATTGAAGACAGTGCTTGAACAAGTTCAGCAAAAATTAGGGGTAGATCGAGTGCAATTGCGGGCAACACCTCGTTACAGCCACCAAAGCCAAGGAGGAGCAGAGAACTGCAACAGCACAATGGCAGGTATGTTACGCACATGGTTGAGTGCACTTCGGGAAACATATCCTAGTCCAAATACACCATTGGACATTAACCACAACATAGTTCCGTGGTTATGCCGGTGGGTTGCGTTCGTTTGGGCTAGGTACCATATCAAGAGTGACAACATGACAGCATTTCGCATTGTCACCGGTAGGGAGTACACATCACCCATTGTGCCATTCGGAGAGGTAGTCTTCAGCAAATTGCCCAACCTGAAGTCCATCAATAAATCAAAACCCCGATGGTTTAAAGGAGTTTTTGTGGGAAGGACGGAGTCCGATGATTCAGCAGTGGTGTTGACCGAATCCGGTGCAATCACGGTCCGTTCCATCCGAAGGCTTCCATCACCAGAGCAACATGATGTTAACTTCCTAGATTCTGCCTGTGGATTGCCGTGGGCTTTGTCGGGAAACCGCATCAAAGTTCAAACCGAGTCCAGTCAAGTTGTCCCCATGCTGCCTGTCACACACCACCCCGACAAAGAGAGTAGCAGTGACAGCAGTGAATCCAGTGACAATGATTCGCCATCAGGCTCAGGTAACATCCAAGCAAGGGAGGAGAGAACCTCGAATGAAGAAAGTCCAGCCATGCCAAACACCCCGTCATACACACCAAGTATCGCGCCAGAAGAAGACGTACAAGGCATGACGCCACCAGACAGCCCCGTAGTTGGAATGACTCCGCCAGCATCTCCGGTGCTTCCGCCGTTGAGTGTTGGACCGGAACCTGCATTCCTTGACACCTCTGATGCCTCCCCTCGTGCAGTCCCATTGCCACCAACAAGTCTTCGTCGGGCACTTAGCTTCAACCAGGGTCAAAACCAAGATGGAAATGAATCCCCGACCAAAGCACGCCGCACCGAAACAACGATGCAGCCAGCAGGTGACGAGTCCCCAACTAAGAAACAAAAGGTTGGCACCATCACCAGCGCACTTACACAGATCCAAGATTGGGCCCGAAATGGCCAATGGGAAAACCAAATTGGATCAGTGCTAGACCTACTGGACACGCAATTAGACCCAAGAGAAGTTGAGAAGGCTAGGAATGTACAAATGGCAACCCTTGTCGAGAAAGAGTTCGCAGTTCCAACACTGAAAGCCGAACTCCCGCGCAAATCAAAAGTATTCCATTACAAATGGGTAGATGAAATCAAACGTGGTGTGTACCGATCACGGTTCACATGCGCTGATGTGAAAAGCCGATATTCCCGTGAAGAATTGGCAGATGAGACCAACACTTTTGCACCGACACCGTATGAAGAATCACATGTGTTGTTTGAGCTTAAATGCTTGGTAAAGGGTTGGAATTCTCGTTCAGCGGATGTTCGTTGCGCATACCTCTTAGGCAAAGATTCGGGTGATTCAGCAGGAAATCCTGTCAATATGCGGGTGCCACCAGAATACCAGCAACATTTCAACGCATGGTTGACCCAACAACCCCCTCATATCCAAAGGAAATTTGTGGGAGTAGACCTATATAAGGATGTAGTGTTGCAATTGGTTGGAAATTTGTATGGGCGTCGCCCAGCAGGCAGTAACTACCGCAAAGAATTTGAAGAAGTAGTCACCCAGAAGTTAGCCACGAAAGGGTATCAGTTCAAAAGAGGTAAGCGAGATCCAACAGTGTACACATGCTCAAAGACTGGAGCCACGATCCTACACCATGTCGATGACCTACGAGTTGCAGCAGCGAATGACGATTTACATTCCATAGTGGAAGGTTTGCAGGGGCACTTAGACATGAAAACCGGAAAGATTGAGGCACCAGGCACTAAGGTAAATGTACTTGGTAGGACAAAGGTACGCACAGAAGATGCCTTTTTCACACTGCCTGAAGCCAAGCACCGTGACAACATTCTCACGCTCCTGGACCTCTGGCACGCCAAGCCATCGAGAGTCGCAGGGAAGAGAATCGTCCCCACAGAAACCAACACTAGGGTAGTAGACTCGGACAGGGCCGTCATTTACCCGAAATGTGTAGGGTCCGCCATTTACTTAAGCATCGACCGTAGAGACGTCAGATTTGAAGTAAAAGAGCTTGCAAGACATATGAAAGATCCCCGTGAATGCGATTGGGAAAATCTTATCTTGCTCGGTCGGTACCTCCTCGACAAACCGACCTTCGCACGCGTCGCATTGTTGAACGAAGAAAGTAAAACCTCCGGCGTTTTGACCGTTGATGGTTTTACTGATAGTGATTGGGCTGGATGCCCGGACACGCGAAGATCAACAGATTGCAGCATAGTAAACGTAGGCGGCAGTGTAGTCATAGCACACCCACAAACGCAACCAGGACTCCCAGCAACATCTTCAGGGGAAGCCGAAACCAGAGCCCTTAGCCGAGGGGCGCGTGACATCATGTATGTTAAACAATTGGCGGAAGAAGATTTTGGGTTGAAACTTGGTTTGCCGCGAATGTGGACAGATGCCACCACCGCATTACAAACAGCGAAGCGTTTAGGAGCAGGTAGCAAAATGCGCCATATCGATGTTGCAACCCTCTATGTGCAAGAACTTGTGCATCAGAAGTTGTTGAAGGTAGGAAAGGTCGCAGGCACAGTAAATCCTGCAAATTGCCTCACAAAACATTTGGACACGAGATTGAAGGAGCAGTGCATTGAAGAACTGGGCATGGTAGATTTGAGTTCCTCAGATTTGTACCCGATGTTGGAAGCAGCAGAACAAATCGAGCTAGTAGCTGCCTTGCTAGCCCATCGTCCTGCCAAGAAAACACCAACGCCCTGGAAACCAAATTTTGCAGTCGCCGCGGATGCCTTACAAATATGCATTGCACAATCCGTATGTGGCGGTACAAAAACCAAAGCCACCAATACACCCACTCAGGTCACACCTTAGAGTGAAGACATTAGTGTGCGTGAGGATGACTCAGGCATATCCTTGGAGTCAACCTGTAGGCCTGTGACATGCCAAAGTGCATGGGTAAAGTGGAAAGCCTCAACCTTTAAGGGGCGTGCGAACGTTTGGAACACCTTTTCAGGCAAACAGGTATAAAGGTTGAACCTTTTGACTTGTGAGTTTCACTTGCATGTTTTTCACCAGACAGTTGTGTAGCTAAATGAAAGCTATACACCGCAGCCTTTCAGGTTCAGCGCAAAGAGACAAAAAGTGTGAGCCCAATACGACCGTCCGTACCTTTCGCCCCGCGCGCATTTTCAGTGGTGGTGACGGTGGAAGTGGGCATCAAGGTGTTGGGATTGCGATTCACAAACGTTTGCTTCATCAAATTGATTCAATATCTTTCAGCGCATTTTCCAGCAGAGTTTGCCAATTGCAATTGAGTTGGAGCACAACATGCTTCAGATGCATTGCTGTATATTTTCCGACAAGTTGGCATTCAGAGGATGACGTGGAACATGTGTATTCTTTGCTCGATTTACTCCTGGATGCCTGTGTCAAGGACGGCTGCATCCCCATATTGGGTGGGGATTTCAACGCTTGCATCGGACCATTGGAAAACCATGAGGCAATGGATCAAATTGGACATTGGGGCAGTGGGATGCAAAATGAGCGAGGCAGGATTTTGATGAGATTTGTTCTGGCCAAGGGGCTCCAAATTTGCAACTGTCAAAGTACAACCGACAATATGGAGGCATCGTGGACTTGTTGCCGCACTTTGGATAGTACATGCGTACAGTTGGATTATATGTTGGCAAACTTTCGCCTACAGACTGTTGAAGTGTGGAATGATTTTGCCCTTCCCATTGGTTTGGATCATCGCTGTGCCCATTGCATCTTACGTTTTCAATGGTGCAGTCGACCGCGCATGCGTCAACAGAGAGGACTCAAATGGTGGCAACCAACTCTGGATTCCAACGGTTTGCCGGCAAAATTTCACAATATTCTTCACATGAATAAGGTTCGAGGTCTGCATAATTCACTGGAAGGGCCGGAGCGATCGCTGAGAGATGCTGCACAACAAGGAGGCAATCGTGAAAACACATATCTACGGTTTCAACCTTCGGATGGTTTGAAAAGATTGAGAGCAGAAAGGCGTGCGACAAGGGATGCCCAATTACGTAAATCATTGACTTTCCCCATTCGGAAAAACCATAGGTAAGAAATTCGGGCATGGAAAACCGAGAGGTTAAACGCACAGTTGGGACGTGCGAACAATTGGCAAACACTTCGTAACATGCAGTTTTCAACGACAGGGACTAGGCAGCAACAAATGCCACAGCCAAATGCATTTGCACACATGTTGGGTGAAACTTTTGCAGGAAACCCTCACAGACCGTGCCGCCCACCGAATCTTACAGAAAACCCGTGGACATTACATGGACTCCAATGTGCAGTGAGGCGGATGAAAATTCATAAGCGTGCTGATGAGGCAGGTTTGGTGGCAGAATTGCTGAAAAATCGTCAGATGATTTTCAAGAAGACCTCTTGCGTTTGTTCAATGATATTCTCTACACTGGAAACTTTCCACCATGTTGGAGCAAAACGCTTTTTCAGATGCTGGCCAAGAAGGCACGGGCTCAACAACCATCTGATTTCAGGCCCATTGCAAACATCCGTTTGTTGTAAAAAACATTTGCTTTCATGATTTTGGCTCGCATTGAAGTATCGCTGGAAGCACATCAGCCGGAAGAACAACACGGATTCCGAAAACATCGGCGGATGGATGAACACCTGCTGACCGCAACCTTATTTTTGGACAAGGCTTGGGACAAAGGAATTCCGGTATGGATTGTGAGTCTAGATTTGTTAAAAGCTTTCGACAGGGTGAACTGGGATGCATTGTGGCTTGCAACATCTCGTCTGGATTTTGCAGTTGATTTATTCGAATCAATCAGGAGAAGTGCAAGGTGAACATAATAACAGCGATCTTTTTCCCATCCACGCTGGAGTGCGACAAGGATGTGTGTTGAGCCCACGCTTGTTCTGCAGTGTGTTGCAATGGGGAATGTCAGCTTGGAGACGGAATGCGGAAACAAAAGGAGGTGGTTTTGACCTTGGCGATACTATGCCATCTTTACTGGACCTATGCTTTGCTGACGATATTCTTCTTTTTGCACGAACAGCTGCAGAAGCAATGGCTTTATTGGACGATCTGGTACGCAAATTGCAGAACATTGGGTTGCAATTGAAGGCAGCGAAAACAGTTGTTTTAACTTCAGAGGTTCAACCGCCATCTTCCTTGCATACGAACAATGGAACTGTGTTACGGGTGCTGAAACAAGAGGAGGCACACAAATGGCTTGGTTGCATGATCAGCGCTGCAGGATCAAGGAACACACATCTGGATCTCCAACATCATCTTCAAGCTGCATCAAGAGCTTTTCATGCAAACAAATGGATATTGTGTGACAAAGGCGTTTCCATTTTACACAGGCTCCGATATTTCGATAAGGTTGTATCCCCAGTTGCTTGTTTTGGTGCATCACACCGTGCCATTCACAAAGATGATCTTGCAAAATTGGACGTGGAATATTGTCGATTGATGCGCATGGTTGTGGGCCCGCCTGCTGACACCAATTGGGCATCGCCATGGCACGATATCTTGCATGGATGGAACAACAGAGTACAGACACTGTCGGACCACGCTGGACTTCAACCTTGGTCTGTCACATGCATAGAAGCAGTCTGGAAATTTGCATCCTATGTTGCAATTTTACCTCCCGAACGATGGACCCGCAGGATTCTCGCATGGAACATGAGAGGGCCACGGAAACGCGGGCGACCGGCCTACACTTGGGAAACAGCGCTGCAAATATATTCGATTTGGAAAGGCTCTGACAATTGGATTGTGGAGGTTGCTGCACGTGAACGTTGGATGCTAATGAAGCGGGATTTTGTAGTTCCCACCTTGCATAATAGATGATCGGCAGATTTTAAATTGCTTTTGCTTGCGCCCTAAAGGGGCTGCCTTCGGGCCAGCAAGCTCTGACTCTGACTAGTTTGCATGCCGAGCCTACTTTGGTTTGTAGAGTTGTGTCACCCCGTGTCCTTTACAGGACCGTAGTCACTGACTCGGACGGGCGAAAGTGAAAGTGCACACCATAAGTCAAGATCCATGGCAGCGATCACCCATGAAAGTAAATTCAGCTGGTGGCAAAAATGTCTAATATACTATCCTCGCAGTGTTTATGGCGGCCAATGTGTTTGCGCCCCTGTGGCTCCCCTGCCATATCTTTCTTGCTCCAACGATGCCTAGGTAGTGTTGCGAAATATACTGTGCCGTGCGGAATACCGTGGTTGGAAAAACGCCGATGACGACTTCATGCCGACAGGTACGATGATTCGAAGGCGGACATGAGAAGGTGCGATATGATTGCGCCAGGTGACACATGACGAGATCATTAGCCAGACGGGAGATCGCAGAGAACAACGGTGTGATAGATTAACATCATGGAGCAGATTGCCAGAGATCTCCAATATAGACACTAAATGCTTTACATGTCTTTATATAGCGGTGTCCCCATTTTTTGACACTTAGGTTGTGGGGTGCCAACTCACCTAGCCTATATATAGTCCTCCGTATCAGGTTCCGCAAGCTGCCACGTAAGTAGCATCAAGACATCAGGTCGATAATAAGACCGCAAGGGCAAGGCGAAGTGGCAGAATCAAGTAATGCGCACATGCAAGGGAAAAAAGACAAAAACAACCATCCAAAATGGGCTCCCCATTGGCGCTCGCGTTTGTCCTGACATGACAGCAAGAGAAAATGGTCATGCAGCATTTTACAGTATTTGTTTTCGCATATTATCGTTCCTTTTCATCCCTTTTCGTATTACCAGGCGTCGCAACTGCTTTGTTTATACTCCAGCATACTCCAGCAAGTCTCCGACTTATTGTTTTCCATCACCTGCAAAGCACTGCGGGCAACGGTCGGCGGTCAACTCTGTATGCTCCATGGCGCAATCTGTTTTTGTTTGTTTTTTGTTTTTTCCTTCGCACCTTTTTCCGCAACCGTCTCTCGTTCAGACTGTTTTACTGGATGCACACGAGGGACACGAAGGGCAAAAGTCCAGGGTCTGTTTCAGACACAAGAGGGAAAAATGTGATAATCGTGATTATACAGCAGAGCTTGCAGGAATTAGGACCCCAAGACGCTTGACACACAAAGCCACGTCAAGTCAGCCCCAACGTTCGCAGGCGAGCCGAATGTAAACAACCTACTCAGGATCCAGAGCAGATGAAGGTATATTTTCCATAGGTCCGATGGGGTTTTCGGGCGTCCAACCCGTGAGTTCCCACAAGGATTCCAACGCAAAACCTGTTTGAGCCACCGTTGGCTTGCTAGCAATGCAGAATAATGGTGCAAGTTTCAAAGGTGTCGTAAGCATATTTCAGACCAAGGTTTGCATTTCGATTGTCCCATCAACCTTTGAATGTGTCCATTCCATTGCTTTAAAGGTTTGTGCATGCATACAATTTCCCGTCAAACAAAAAAGTTGCTGAAAGTTCCAAGTGTTTGATTGCTCATCAATTAAAGTTTATTTCGAGGAATGTGATTGACACGCAGCTAGGGGTCCGGCCATTTCGGTGCAAACACATAAAACACGTAGCCACCTTCAGCAAAAAAGGGACTTGGACATACAAACCTGTCAACGAAAACCAAACGAGAACAAAAACGACAAAATTGTGGCTAGCCAATCCCCAAGCGCAGTCCACAAACATCAATCATTTGCACCAATGTATTGATTTGACCAATCGTAGCCTTCCATGGTTTCATGCAGAACATAACGATGTTTCATTTGAAAAAGGTCCTGCAGCTAGCATGTGGTTAGTGATGGGGAAAGAGCAAGTGCAGTTCAAACATGTTCAATCTCCGTTGGGTCACAATGTATAGAGTCAAACCTGCAGGAAAACATTTTTTTACCAATAATGGAACCAATGAACGTTTCCTTCATGATGTAATTGTATTTGTTGTTTGATCATTCCATTTAGAAAATATCTACCTCCAAAATAGATCAAAATGGTAGGTTAATTTTGTAAAGACATCAAACTTGCAGCGAACCGACTGCGTGATCTTCGAACCGGGTGCGCATTTTCCGTTTTTTCCTTTTAATGTCCTGCAAAATTCATATTCAAATATCAGAATGCAATGTATTTGATAATGCATGTGTATACACATCGATGCACATGAAACTGTCCACACGGTGTTGCTAGCCCGGTGTTTTTTTCAAGTAGTGTAACTCAATTTTTCCACGGTATAGGCTGGGAGGGCACACCGCAAGGTTGGTCCATGCTTTGCGTGTGATTGTTGGTGGCATTATTTCAGCATCCATGAGTATCAAACTATGCGGTGATTCGGCAACATCAAATACAATGACATCAGCATGCACACCCAGGAAAATCCTCATCCAAAGATTTCTTAGATATATGATATATTTGTATCAACCTTCCAACATTTTCCAACATTTTTTTCAACTGGGTTTCACGTCATGATACTTTCGATCATTGCGACTTTCGCACCATTCTTCCTTCAAAGATCATCCCCACCATTCCTCATGCCGAGAGCCACCGGCATTCCTCCAAAAGGCGATGAACGGTTCATGGGTCGATTGGGACCGTGGGTCCCATGGTTTTCTTAACCCATAAAACGCCAGGTCGGCTTTCAGCCTCCGGGCAATATTTGCCGAAGAGTGGGGGATGTATTGCCACTTCGCGAACGGGACGGCCTTGTCAAATTCCTAGGGCAACAAAACTGATGCCATATTGCAAACCATGTGACTTGGCCCATCTGATGGTTCTAGTTGTTATTTTTTCCCCAATTTTTTGTTGTTCAAAAAAGAAGACCAAGAAGTATATCAAGTTGTATTGACTGCAGCCGTGGGCATGCCAAACAATTTTTTACGTGCAAGTTTGCATTCAGAATCAAGGTATGATGAAAGGAGATCCGTCTCTGAAAGCCGTGAAGCACCCAAAATTTGGAAAGATTTTGGTAGCTACGAGAAACCTTCCCAAAGGCTACTATGCGGCATGGTGGGGCAAGCTTTGTCCCAAGAAACAAGTACCTTTCAAGCGAATGGAATGGGCCTTGGAAACAAGCAAAGGTATGGTGGATGCTATACCGTACAAGGGATCTCAACTGAAGTATTGCGCATGTCCAGGCGGGATTCGGATCACAACCCACAGGCTTGCAGCTTCAACTTCTCACCTTGAAAATTGAAAGATTGGGTGACAGGTCCCAGCGAGTTGCCTACCATTGATTTTGCACCCAATAGTGTTGCTGCCTCAGACCACTTTTTAACCAGGATGCAATGATGGAGAGATTTGATAGATTTTTGAGATGACTTGAACGTGCATAGGTGATTTTCATCAAACACCTGACGAGATGCCACTCCCAAAAGACACACGAAAACTCAGGATGTTCTACTGAAGAGTGGTGAGAAATTGGCAGCCATTGTTTTCCAGACTTTGCGACCCATTCCTCGAAATTGGCAGGCCGCATCATAAGTCTTGAAAACGTGAGTCCTTGCAGGTTTGCATTTCAATGATTCAAAATATTCAAATGCAAAAACGTATTGCGAATCAATAGATGGTCTGTAAATTTCGGGACTGATGACAGAAAGGATTTTGATGGAAAGGGAACATTTTCCATCATAAGTATAAGCAAAACGGAAGCTTACTCAGATTTCATGATATTTCAAGTTCAGTCTGTAGTAGGTGGATATGATGTACAACAAAGACGAGAAGAGCACCGATGAGTTTTTTCAAGAGCGTGGCATTTCTCGTGGGGATGTTGGTACCAAAAGATACCCTGAGCCTTGGATTCGAAGAATGGTGGCAACCCTGCAATCGAATAGTTTGCTTCCTTTTTCGTGACACTGTGTATGGATAGCACAACTGAAGAGGTGTGTGATTTATATTGTATATTTTTTTTTACAGATGCATATGATGTTGATACTTCATAATGTCCACATGCATATATCATATTTCTGTATATGTGTATGTATAGCCTTATAGCATTATTTATGTACATAATACATATATATGTATATATCTATATATATATATTTCTATGAAAATAAAAACATCTGTGTTTCACCGGCTCATGATCTTTTTTTATCCCCCGGAACTTATGGAAGTTGGAAAGACCCAGGCACAACGAAAGAAGAAAGCTGGACCGCCCACGTGGGAGTTGGCAAAGTCTAAACGAGCTGGAAAAGTCATGAAACAAACGAAAGCTGGAAGCAAATCCAAATGATGGATTTGTTGTTTTTTTGATCTGTAACATTCTGAACTCTTGAGTGAAAGGTTTTGGAAACTATTTTGGAATCTCTCTTGGTCAGGGGATTGGTTCCATGAATGATATCAGGCATCAGGCATCTGAATGACTGAATGACATGGGAATCAAACCTCAGAGGCAGTTCTGCTGCCTTCCCTTTAATGGGAAGGCTGGGCCGCATATCCACATCCCTAGGGGTTTACAATGTGCCCTTCAAAGATTTGGTAAGGCTGTTGAGCAACACCATCAATCCATGCTATGAGATGGTCACCATGGGATCACACTTGGAAGAAAAATTGACATCGGGGATCATCAGGGCACATTGCGTTGGGGGGATATGTCTGGGGCCAGGGTCGCCTTCGACCCTGTACACACGGCTCTTGCGATCAAAAAGTTGCCGTGAATTTCTCGTCGCAAATCTGTCATGCTTGTCATGCATATTCCAAGGGTGTTGCCATGAAAGTTCAGGGATTTTCAATGATTTTCAAACGCGGGCTCAAGGTTTTCGTTATGACCAGGATGCTTGTAGTTGCTAAGTGATATTTGGCCATGCAGCCTTTGCAACCCTTACCTGGCGTTTCTACCGCACGGCGTTTGCAACCACAGAGACTCCAAGGCGTGCAGCGAAGGTGGCACGTTTTCAACGAGGCGAGATATACAACGAATGCGGGGCAGACGACCCTCGTGGCCGGGCTCGGCTTGAGTTTGTGCCAACGTTTGGCTCGGCCAAGCAAAGCCAGCTTCCCAGAGGTTGCCAGGGACAGAATTCACTCAACATCTACGTCAGGTTGGCCAAAAAGGGATGTGAAAGGTAACAATGCAACAAAGTGACCCAGATCTCATGAAATTCATGTAAATTGTCATTGGAAACAGGGAATTTTCCAGCAACACCTTTAGGGTAGTGTCATCCAACGTAAGGCCAAAGCAAACGTGAGGATGTTTGCAACTGCTGTCACTACGGCAGCTATAGAGGACCAAGTCGAGGCTCTCAGATTCAATGGAGTCGATATACAGTTGAGGCTGTTCGAAAAAGATCCTGCACTCTGATCACTCTGGGATGACTAAGAATTTCCAAAGCATATTATCCAGTATAGATTAAAGCACTAAACACTTCAACAAATACTTTTTAAATGATACTAGCGTTCTCCGAATTTTGACTATTCATAGTTGCCTGGTAAGCAGCGTCCTGGCCCTTCACCCAGCCTTACGAGCTGATTGACCTGACCAGGAAGATTCTGCAAATTTCAAACGACCAAGACTTCGTTTAGACAAAGATGATGCAGGCAGTGTGGTGATGATCATTAGTGGTGATGAGTAATGTTATCAGTGTTTGATATGCATTGCGGGACCCCTCATTCAGCCTCATGTTAGTATATGTTAGTAGCATTTTTTTTATTAGTATGACGGTATGACATATATGATTTATCACTTTTCTGTGGTGACACCCTAATTAAACAGACATTTGACTGGGTTTGTGTTTAACATCTCTCCGGAGTTGACAGTTAAACATTGCAAAGATTGCGGTTCAATCACCCAAGATCCATCCATGCCTGAGGTAGGTTGGTGAAACGAGATAATCTGCCTCCCAAACGAGTCCCAAGTGTTTTGTTTGACATATCCTGAAGATTCGTAAAGCGAGATGGTTCGGCACTACTAAAGCGAGTACCATGTTTGTTATTGAATTCTTGACCGCATTTGATCATATGTTGGAACCGGGTGGTGTTATGAGGTTTTATGCACATAGCTTTCCAAACCATGCAAACCCTGGTTTTTTTCCTGATCCGAACGAGATCACAAAACTAGTATCTAAGGCATGCGTTAACGACACTAAGTTGGTCAGCATACACCACAATATCTTGGATCTCTTGGTATGTGACGCTACCATTGCATAGTTTGCTGCATTGTATATTACTGATGGCCTATCAATCTGATCTTAACTTGGCAGGTAAGCTGCAGAAACTGATGATCACAACTCCTTTGTTCTATGCCAATGGTTCTCCTCACATTGGCAACTAAGGCTGAAGATATCAAGTTTTCATTGTCATTTATTGCTCTGCTGAGTTCTTTACCACTGACACACGCCGGACACATTTATACTTTGTATGTGAACTATGCTAGAATTACAATTGTCATCATTGGAACTTCACTATCATTATTATCCCCGATTTTCTCCATCATTGTTGTATTATATATACGAGATACATCTTCTGTACATAGTATATTATATTTGTAGTGAATGATCATCATTGCAGATGACACATGGGTTTTCCACATTACTACATAATCTCAAGATGATTGAAGTCACCTCCCCGGAATGCAGCTATTGCCATCTTAGGAAGCGCTTATCCAGCCATTGCGGCCGATGTCATCGCTCGCTATGGCAAATTACGAGAAGCAGAAGTTCACTATGTGACCGGCATGGATGAACATGGTGAAAAGATTGCACAAACAGCAGTTTCTTTGATTGCAAAGTGAAAACTGTTCCCACTTCGCTTTGGTTGCCATACTTTCCGAACTACATAGATGGTGCTCATGTATTCTCAGACTGTACATGCCTTGTGTGTCCTTGTGCGAAGTTTGCCTTATTTGTCCAAGGCTGGCCAAGACAAGACTCCTCAAGAGCTTGTTGACGGAATTGCATCGGAATTTCAGGACTTTAAGCCAAAAACTCGTTGGAAGTACTGGAGAGGTACCGAGATTCTATAGGGATCTATAGGGTGGGATGGCAAGACCATGAAAAAGTATATGGCAGAGAAAAAGCATCACAAGGGAAAATCAAACTCTGCACTAGCCAATGCTCCACAAGAAGGGGCTTTGGCTTTGACATTTGCTGCAGGATTTATGGGATTTGCTGAAGGTGCAGCCGGATCATTTTGCCCGAACTACTCCATCACAACATAAGGACTGGGCATGACAAGGATTACTCATGGTGGTCGTGTTATTTTTTTCCAATCATCTCATTTGACGGCTGGGGATCCAAGCCGCCAACAGGAAATTGTCCATGAGATGTGGCAGCGATGCCTGGACAATGGTGATATCTACAAGATGCTGGGTGTTTGAATTGGTTTTTCTGGTAAAAAGTTCAAAATCGTGGGTTTTTGATGGGTGTTTGATGTGTTTTTTTCATCAAGCATGTAGAAAATGGCACACGAGGAAAGACTACACAGGTTACTATTGCGTTGGCTGTGAAGCCTATTTGGATGATGATGAGATGGACGAAGGGCACATTTGCAAAATACACCAAAAAGAATGCGTTTTGCGCAGCGAAGAAAATTACTTCTTCCGGCTCTCCAAGTATTGGGGTGCAGTTCGCCAGCACATCGAGGAGAACCCAGATTTTATTCTACCAACCAGCCGACGAAGTCAAGTTCTAGTGTGGCTGGAAGAAGACAACAAGCGTGATTTTTCCATTTCTAGAGCAAGCACATCATGGGGAATCCCAGTTCCTGGTGATGATTCACAGGCGTGGGTGCTCGTGGGTGTCCTGTAAATGATGCTTCCTGGTCGTTCATAGAAGCATCATTCTTGACAAGATCGACTTGGATGACATTAGTTCTGAATTGCATTGACACTAACTACTTGTAACACAACATTGACATTGACATGTAGAAATGATGCTTACATCATGTTAGAATATATGGCGTATGAATTTGCCGTTCACCCTATTTCAATCTCTTGGTTTCTTGTGTTGCCCTGTGACTCCCTGCAGGTCATCTACGTTTGGTTCGATGCTCTTCTAGGATATTTGTCATCACTGCTGCAACCTGATGATCCTGCAACCTTGGATACCGTTCTGAAGCGGGGTTGGCCTGCAGATGTACATGTTATTGGAAAAGATATCATGAGATTTCATGCCATTTACTGGCCCGCAATGCTGATGTCTGCAGGGCTTCCATTGCCAAAACACATTTGCACTCATGGTTTCTTAACCAAAGATGGCTTGAAGATGGGCAAATCATTGGGAAATGTGGTTGAGCCAATTCCTTTGGTGAATGACTTTGGTCCAGATGCAGTTCGCTTCTTTTTTTCAAGTTGTCTCTCATTTGGTTTGGATGGTGACTTCAGCTATGAGACTTTCATCAAGCGAGTCAACAGTGACTTGGCGAAGCTCGCATCCTGAGTATCCCTCAGGATTTGAACCCAACTTAAGGGTGAGGAGGTGAGATGAATCACCAATAGAAATACTTAGAAACTATTTAATTGTATAAAATTGATTCAAATTGGATGTATATATATATATATATAATAACTAGGAAAACATGCAACTCAGGGGGGATTCAGTCGCCAGTTTTGCCAACGCCAAAGCTCAGGTAGCCTTGCCAATGAACTGGGAAACTTGGTCCATCGAATCTTAACCCTTTTGAGGAAGAACCTGCCGGATCCAACTTCTCCCCTTGATCTAGTGGAGAATAGTGCTGAATTTGACCATCATCCCGTGGAGGCCTCAGTTTATGAAACATATTTCATATCATATGTTGCCTCATCATTATCATCATCATCATCATCATCATCATCATCATCTCATTATTTTGCTATATGTTTTATGTGTTTTAAATGTTTGAATGTTTGATGTAGGTTATGTAGGTCAAAACTTCCAATGTCATCGAATCATTCCCTGTATATACTTTGGCAATTTTTTGGGGGGGCAATGATTTTTTAATAAAAACCTCTCTGCCATCTAAGGTCCGAATTGCTGCAGAGAAGGCTCCAGAAGCTGTTGCAACCTGCTATGAGCAGACCGATATCCCCAAGGCAGATTCAAAGATTGCCATCATTGCAGTTAGATCAGATTCCTGAATTTGAGCAACAAAAACCATGGACGTTGAATGATTTTGATGATTTTTTTTGCTACTGCAAATCCAGCAATAGTTTCTTTAAAGTCAATCATCGGTGAGTACATACTGTTGGGTATAGCATGATATTGGGTATAGTATGATAGTATGGATCATACCATATCATACAATCAAATGACACGCGTTCGAAATCGACAGACTTGCAGCAGCTGCAGGCTGTAATGAAAGCCCTTGATATTGCGACGGTTGCCAACGTTCGAATGAACGAGGTCGGTACAGAATGCCACAATTTGAATGAACAAAAAAGGTCGACTTAATCAACCACGCCACTGAGTCACTGCAAGGTAGAGCCATGGGTCAAATTGAAGAAGACGACCAGTCAAGAGGAGAAAGACTTGGCTTTGCGGGAACTACTGGTAATGGCTGAAGGTGCTCCAGTGAAGTCGTGATGATGCAACGGTGTGAAATAGGAAACTGAAAATCCTTGAACATCAATGAAAATCACCCTCTTCGAAAAAGGAAAACCAGGCTTTACAAATTCCAACTCAATTTGTAGGCATTCCAGGCAATTTTTCGGGGATGTACTTCATTTTTGAGCCTTATGCCTTGGCTTTCTTAAGTTGGTGTCACTTGTGCTGAGGTGTTCGCATCTGCACCCTGTTGCTGTCACCGGTCACACCGGGACTCTGCGCCAAGATTTTCGCAGAGTTCGGTCTTGACGGTGAAGGCTTGGATGGAAAAAATCCATGCCGAGTCGATCAGAATCCACCAGATGATTACCCTCCAGGGAACTAACATATCCCTTACCAAGGCAATTTTGAAGATGAGTTTCCTTTTCCTCAGGTGGGATATGTTAATTTCCGGGAGGGTATAATGAAACGACATGACAATGACAATGAAATGACAATGAAACATTTTTTGCAGGCACTTCCTATAAAGTCTTTTAAACTCTCAATGTTCAATTAACAAGGAGGCACTGATGTGGCAGTATTTCCATGTATTTTCTAAGTTGTCTTGCTTCCATGCTCTTTTCCTTCCCAGGCCTTTCCTGGAAGGACACTGCTTGGCGGTGGGATGTGAAGCTTGGAGTGAAAGGTAGGGATGTTTCTTTCTTCAGTTTCAGCGTCAACTAGCCACCCGAAGTTTAACATGACATCGCCCCTTAAAAATATACCATCCCAAAATTGAAACGAGTCAAGTGTTCCAACCCATCATTTTTCAGTGGGCAATTCGTTCGTTTCAGGGAGGGGATTCCAACCATCCAAACTTCCGACATATTTTCTGAGACCCGAAGTTTTCCATGTTGCCTTTTTTTATTCAGCTGAGGATTCCTGGATTAGCAGCTGGAAAGCTCAGTTTTCGTTTGACGATCAGCTCCAAATTGACATCATAACAAAGCCCATCAAAGCACTACACACTCTGGATATCTCTGGATCATTGCCACAGAATACCCATTCTCAAACAAACATCTCATATTTGTCATATTTGTCATATATATAGGATATATAGGTATATGTTGATTGCTCCTACTTAAAATGTCTCATTTTCGATATGATCATCTCATGATAAAACAGGGTGTACCATCTCCACCTAAGGCCGGACCAAAGCCAACGCCTGTGTTTCAACGAATTGACTTAGAAGCCTGGGAAGGAAAATAGCTGATGATTTTCGTCGCACGCCCAAGGCAGGATCCCTGAGGGGATGGATATCTGATGGAGATGTCTGGGGAGGATGGTTCCACAGAAGATTTTTTTTGTTTTCAGGGGGGAAGCCTGGAAGGGAATGGAAATGAAGGAATACAGCAAATTTTAGGTAGAAGCATCCTCAAAAAGATGCCAATCTTGTTTGAGCTGGATTTTTGATGACACCGATAGATACCGACAGTATTGTGAACAAAAAAACGCAGCAATCTAGAAAGAAAAAGACCTACATGAATTTGACTCTGGCCAGCAGAGACAGCCCTGACCACAAGTCTGCAGGCCGAAACTTATGGCCGAGATTTTCGCGACCGATTTGCGCGGGTACAGGAAATAAGATTCTGGTAACAACAGCACGGGGTCACTGTCTTGAACGGTCTGCATTTGACCTTTTTTGATTTATTTGGAAAGTAGCTGAGTAGCTGAGTAGTAATGCATGCTGAGCCAGCTTATGCTGAGAAGCTGTATGGCATGGTATTAAATTGTATTAAGATCTGGATGGTATGTTGATCTATTCATGATGCATGCTGTGTTTGCTGCCAGTCCGTAGCATTTAAGGGAAAAAGGTCGGAACGCGCCCCCGCGTTCCTCGGCCCGAGGGCGTCAAGGGTATGGGAGCTCAGGAAGGTTCAAAGATCCACCATAGTTGAAAGGATGTTGAAAGGAAATTTCTCTTCCAAAACCATCCATGAATCCATGTTTAGTGTCCATGTCAAATGCCTGTGCTTTTCGGGGCGTATTTTTTGCATTTTTTGCCCTGAGACGTCTCAGGATCGCCGTCATGGCTGCTTCAGCTGTGGCCAAAGGCCCACGCTTGACGCTTTCGTCACTCTTCAGCGCTCTGCCACTTGGTCGGTCATGGAGAGACCCTACAGGGTTGAAAACAACGAGTTAGTTGTATGATCCCGTCATAGCTGGGATGATTGGTGTTTATTCATAGTATGGCATCGGATTGATATATATATATATATATACTGTATATATATACATATATACATATATGTTTTGATTGGTATAAAATGGTATAAGATACTATAATCAAACCATGGCTCCTCAAAATCTGTGGCCCTGTTGATAAAATAAAATGAATCTATAGCCATAAGAGTCATACCGGTGAGACCTTAATACCTAGATGGATGGGAAAGATCTGAGGCTGAGAAGCTTGAAGTCCAACACCATTTGGGCCATGCTGGCCGGTGGTGCGGCCGCTGTATTATTTAGGTATTTGCAGGACTTGCTGCGGCGCTTTCAGCGGCAGGAAGCTGAGTCACTGTGGCGGAGGCATGTTGACCTCAGCGTGGTGCAGGCTGACAATGTCCGGCAGCATGCAAGCGTGACATGCAAATCATGAGAACGATGTGATAGTGTTGATTAGAACAAGCTGTTGGAGATATGAAAGGTGTTCAGATTGGACATTGATTGCAGGTGAAAAAAGATGTTGAGGTTTTTGGCCTAATTGGATGATCTTACCGAATACCTTCCCAACATTGGATATTTTCCCTTGGCTTTCTTGCAGGCAGTCCTCCTCACGACAGAGCATCTGAAGTCATTGGGCCGTGTTGAGAAGAGGACCTTGTTTGTGAAGCCTATTGCAGAAGTCTTTCGCAATGAATTTGTGCTGGCGAATGTGCTGCGAACAGCTGAGATGGCCGTTGCAAAGAATGAGCCCTTTTTGGTGACCCAGTTGTCCCAAGAAGATAAGTGGCGTTTACTCACCACTTGCTCCAACCACTTGAGCTCTTGCTTTGCGCCATACCATGTTTTCTTTAATGAAGCTCGACGTGTCGAGTCCTACTACCAGTCAGCATGGTATGTGTTCACACTGACGTGTGCACAGACAGAAGCTTCAGGGAGATGGTTCATCACACCGCTCAAGCCAGTAGGGAAGGATGATGTGGGCATGCTGCGGATACGCATTGTGATGATGAATGAGCAAGAACTGCGTGAGATTGCATCAGGAGCCTTTGCAATCCTTTGCAATTATACTTGAAATCTTGTATGCTCTATGTTGTTCTCCGTTCCTATTTGCAAAAAATATTTTGCACCATCAATCCAGTGCAGCTGCATATAAACTGATAATTGCATTAACACTGCATTCTTGTAGTTTTTTGTTTTTATCATTTATTATCCTATTATCTTAATATTATTTTGCAGTTTTTTCCCAGATATATATACTGTACTCGTACTCCAAAAACACAGCGAAAAACTACAGCAAAACATCATCATCTCATGCGAAATCAGGAGCCATCGAGCCTCCAAGCTTTGGTTTTTTCAATGGTCGTCATGAAAGCCGATGGAACACATGTCAACGATTTGCCGAACTTTTTGAAAGGCAACTGACCAAAGTCAGTGGTACAAGTGATGTGGGAGATGCAGAATGGGGTAAGAATCTTTGTGGCAGATTATCATCGTCTAATAAGAAAGGTGGAAGTAATCCTCTTCTAACATCTATGGAAACACCGAACACAGCGGAAGACAATTGCATTTTGAGAATTCACGTGCCGTTTCCTGCTGGGCGAAGCCAGATGGAGAAGTCAGAATCACAAAAACGCTTGGAGGACTGCGTCTCGAAGGATGTGGTACTCTTTGAGTGACAGGAACGGCCATCGTCCAGTGCTGAAGGGTCCCGCAGCTGTGTAGCTAAGCTTCGCCGAAGTCATTTAGTGATGCAACGAGCGTTCCGTTCCAATAGCATGAAAAAAAGTAATGACGAAAAACAGGAACAAACGCAACTCAGGTTGTTCAAGCGTTGGTTTACAGTTTGCACTTGCAGCAACTTGCAATACATCTCATTAGTCGCGGCTATCATAAAATTCCAGCAAAATCAAAGTGCTGAATGTAATCCAGTTTGAAACCGCGCAAGTTGTAGTGTGCTTCGCAGCACCTCGTCCCAGCATGGCTCAAAGCAGCATGTTCAGCGTGGCAGTTTCGCATGGGAGTGCTCCCTTGCACGGCCTTTCGTCCAATGCAAGATCGCCAAGGCATTGGAGCGCAACATGGCGAAAAGATGCAAAAATAAGAAGCCCAGATGTTGAGTATAGACGTACATGCAACGTTTTTTGGTTGGGATGGATTCGCTTTCATACCGTAGTTAATCAATCTATAAGTTATAGGTGTAGGATGTTGTAGTCTAGGAAGTGTGTATCCAGCATGCCCCACCGATCTAAAAAGGTACACAGGTTCGAATCCTGAGGACAAAGGCAAGGCCGACCATTGGATTTGCCCCATCCTGATAGGCCATCAGTACAACAAGGGCTAGGATGGACAACACGAGCCAATCAGGACTGAATTTTGGGATATTACGGATAGGTACTGCAGCAAGTTGCTCCATGCCGTCTTCAAGCTACTACTGACTGCATCCTTTAGCAGTGCCTGTCCAGTTATTTCCTGTCAAGGACATTGGCTTGGCGTTTTCAGCCAGCGCTGTGCTGATGTGTGAAAGGTCAAGGGGCTTGGAAGTTGCGGGATAGGCCAAAATGTATCAAAATGTCCTGCAACGCACTTGAGACACTGAAGGTTCTGGAGAAGAGACAACTGCAAAAGGAAAGCTCGTTTTGGAGGTCAAGGCGGTCAGCGCAGAGGATTTGAAGAATCCAAGGGTGTGTCAATTGATCGCTAGGCACAAGACTCACCGGTCAAAGACCCACCGGGGTGCAAAAGGCAAGGCCACACGGTTATACAAAGGCTGATCTTGATGTGGAAAGTCTTCACAGAGTAATTAGTACGAGGTAGTCGTTGCCATTCGTTGCTGTCAGGTTGGAGCAGTAACTTGCAAAGCAGAAGATGAAGAAGATGACGTCTTGCTCCTAGCGAGAAGTTTGAAGTTCCGACCTGGCAAATTCAGATGAGTTGTGAAATGTTGACTTGAACTTCTTGCCAGCTGGTCCGCAACATCATGGCGGTCTCCTCTGACAAGGAGGTCATTTTGAAAAGCGGCCGTTCGCAGGAGCACGAAGAGCATCTCACTTGCAATTGGAAACTACTGGAGCCTATGGATGAACTTCCTTCAGTTATAGCAAACTCAGGCAAACTCTGTCAAATTCTGAAGCCATGTGCAATGAATTGGACTGAGCCGCTAAAGCCATGTTCTGCCATTCTTCTGTCATAGTTTTTGTCATTTTCTGTAGCGTCCTGTCTCATGGCTGACAGTGCTCGTTGCGAGGGAATTGCAGCAGTTTGCAAGAGAATGGCTGGAAGAACAGGGTATGGACTACGATGCCACGTGCCACCCTGAGATGCGGCGAAGCGTGATACTGATGCACCATGATGTGCACGCTGTAGCCCTGCAACACTGGTACTTCAGACTGGTTCCTGATGATTCCTGCATCACAACATGTCACAACAAGGGTTATGGAATCAACTCAAATATGAAGACTATGATGATTACTCAGATCTCAGCAGTGTTTTGATATGTTTGCTGTCCAAGACCTTGAAACACCTTGAAACCATTTGAAACCCATATGTGTGCGCAGTCGCTTTGGTCACTCACTCAGAACTTCCCATTTGCCGTCACTTGCCGTTGCCATTCTCTGTCAGGAATCTCAAGGTGATTGAAGTCAAGGATCGCACTATGAAGGAAGACCCAGAGAAGAAATATCGTATGGATAAAACCCTGATGATGGAGACCTACGACAGAGGGGAGATTCAATTGATGGAGAAAACCTGCAACTGAGCTGGCAAAACGACTGCGGACTGACAACACATATTACATTCATGATTGATGCATGGTTCGGGTGCGGCAGGGCTCTTCATTGCTTGCCTTTGCACATCACATACGTACACCATCTAGATGTAGAATCCGATATGCATCACATTCTCCGCAAAAACATCTTTATATATCTTAATATTATATATTGATTTATATTGTATATTATCAATCATTTCAGACTGTATTTTGGTAGACAAATTTAAATTTGCACTATATTTTCATCCGAGGTACCGACCTCTTGGCCGTGAAACCACATGATGCCGAAGTCTGGCGAATGCGAACGCTGGGGCGGCTACGTTTGAAGCAGCTGGGCAATGGGAAATCTTCGGTTTCCAATAGCTAAGATGACTTTCAAAAGCATGCCGAAGTATGCAAAAAGTAATCAACAACATGAAAATAAATGTATATCAGACTGTAATTGTGATACAATTTGATATATCAACTTCAACAATTCAGCATGTTTATTTATGATCATATACGTGTACAACAGAATTATTTATTCAGAGTTTTCAATGAATTTGAATGAGATATATAGGCACATACTGGTAGGTCAATATATACTTCAATATATATATATACACCTAGAAATCAACGTGTCGGTTTTTGGTCCTCCGGTTTTCGCCATTTGGGACCCTCCGGGATTTTTAGAAACTCCCCCCGGCAGGTTATGGGATGCCGCTTTGGAATCGGCACGGCGGTGGATCGCCTTCGAACCGCAATCGTTGAATCCACGGTGCGCTGAAGCCTTTGCACAAGCAGGCAGCCAAGATGCGGAACAGGTGAAGGAAGCACGTGTACGTTTTGCACAACTCTACAAAGAGGTCACAAAATTGGAAGGCACAAAGATGGGAGATGGGAGATGGATGGGAGTGATGATAGAGAGAGATTTTTGGGGGGAATATGTGAGGGGGAGATATCATGGAAGGTGTTTTTTGAATGTGTTGGGAATCATTGGATTGGGAATAGCCACCTGCAGGTGTGGAACATCAGATCTTTCCAAGTGCCACATGGTTGTCGCTAGGTGATGGGATTCGAGATGTCTCTGTGGAGCTTCAAGAGTGCGTGTGGCGATGCGATGAGTTGCTGGAGCATCGTAAAACGGAGGAGATTGAGGCGGAGGCCTTCCCCTGATTCCCCCTGCCTCACCTATCCAGGTCTGAAAAGTGTAATTATTTCCATCAGATGGGTCCCACACCTACCCCCACAGCTTCTCATAAAAGAATTGGAAAGACTTCAAAAAGTTAGATCATGGATTGAGATGGAGAGAGAGAGAGAGAGACCTTGCTGTGAATATCTCTTGCCTATCTAACAGAACCCCAAGGAATCCATCATGGTAACACTGTATAATGAATGTTTTATTATTCTCCATTTTCTGTCATGATTCCTCGGTTCTGATACAGGTAGCATGATGGAACATGGATGATGACATGACTGGATCAGGTCTCAAGGCCTTGCAACCTTAGTGCGCGGCCGGCGACGGTGCTGACCGGAGCCAGGCAACATGGCATTGGGTGATGAAAGTGCCATGGTGTTCTACATATGGCATGATGATGATGATGATGATGATGATGATGAAAGCCTTGGAGTGCTGAGCCAGTTACTTTTTGTGTTGCTTCCAAACTTTTCTCAAAACTGTATGTTTTTCTTGGCTGAAAACACAGTAAATGAATGCTGAGCAAGATCTTGGCGCAGGCCGCCTCATTTCTTCTTACCCAATTTTGCAGACTCCATTGGCCCTGTGAAAGTGGTACAAGCGGAGCCAGAAGAACTTGGAGGAGGTGCTGCTCATTCAAGGAAGCTGGTGGTCACCAAAGATGTGGAGGCGAGTTTCTTCTTGTTTCTTGCTCCTAGTACATCCATGTGACATGTGATTATTTGTGATTTGTAGGCATGCAGGAGAAGTGCTTTGGAATGGTATCTTATAAGATGTTGTAACTCATGCACGCCTTTCAGTCTTTATCTTTGTCGGCTGTATGGTTTTATCACCTTGCTTGTTTGACCAGTGTTTTGAGCATTTTTGGCCTGCAACTGCGGTAACATGAAGCAAGATGATTTTCCATCACTTGAAGGCTGGCGAACCATTGTTCGTTCAGAATGCCCTGGTCTTCGCAAGTCTTGATCGAGTAAACGCCTCAGCATTCAGCATCTTGCATGGCCTTCCACGAGGAAGAACATTGATATTTGAGCATATTTGAACAAGTGCAAACCATCAAAAACTTCCTGCATATGATCCTACCTCTTTCATTTGCACATCCCCCCCAGCTTAGCGCCTGTACATGATCCACCTCTTTTGAGTCTGTGATGGTGATGGTTTGGATCAGCAGCTATGAAGCACGTTTTAGCCGTATGAATCCAATTCGCGGATGTCTATGAACCCCTCTTGTGATTTATTGGGTTGATGACCTTTTGTTGATGATATAGATGTAGATGATATAGCTACATGATTCCAATGTTATTGATAGTTGGTCCACATAGTATCCATAAATCTATTTGTATATTGTAACAACAGGAGTTGGCAGCTTTCTGGACTAAACAAACAAGCCCACAGGCTGAAGACATTGTTCGCCTCAAGACTTCATTGGTGACGGCTGCCACATTGTCTCTGTCTCGGCCAACGGTACTGCTATAATTCATGGAATCCAAGGTTAGCCCTGGCTCCAATGCGCCCAAAATAAGGGGAGAACGGTGATGTATATCCAACAATGGTCATGTATATTTATAACTGTTTTTTCTCATTATTTTACATAATTAGGCTGGGGTCTTGGGGGGTAGGTGGACTTTAGATTTGTTTCTGAAACGCGATTCGAGGTCACCAAGACAAGCAAAACTGGTGGACATTCTGCTAGACCAGCGAGAGTGGGATGATCTGACCAGTGATGGGGTGATGGAAACCCTTCGCAATCCCAAGGCCTGCAAAGAACCACAGGGTTTTTCTTCCTAGCTTTTTTGTTTGCAGGGTCAAGACTCTTTAAATAGACACACACCCAAAAAAAATATATAGAAACTTCCTTACTTTTGAAGAAAGGGTTTCAGGATGTTGAAGGTTCAAGAGCTAAAGAGGTACACCTTGGTCATTTGTTACCATTGGTTGATGGGGTCGGAAAAAGGTGGGAGGTTGAGTTGAACAGGCCATGTAGCCTTCACAGGTGGTCAGAGATTCCCCCTGGAGCACTGATCCCGATGACATGGTCACTCATTTCCAGGACAGATTGGCTGCCGGGCCTGGATTGTTTCGGATATGGGTTGGGTTGACACTCTTGAACTCATGGTTCAAAAGACTCCAGCTTGTAAAGGAAATAAATATTCTTCATCTTGGACCCCCAAATTTTCCATTGAACAAGCTGATTTTTGGTGAAACTGTATCTGCAGAAGTAGCTGCAAAACGTATCGCCCGGTTTTCTCGCCAGGAATGTGAGAAGTTGGTTCTGCGCACACAGATCCTCACTGGAAAGAAATATAGTGGTATTTGGACGTGCCTCGTTTGATTTATATAGGCTTGTACTCCTCGTCAAGAATGCTGATATTTGTAGGTATTTAGAGGCATTGCGGATTGTGTTCTTGTTTGGTTTTTCCTTCCTGTTCACAATTGCAGGCTGCCAGCTATGACAAGACACAGTTGCGTACCTTCAGGCAAGACTCAACGCTTTCATTGATGCTGAGATGTCGTGTACGCAGAACAGCCAGCATACACAATGAATACTTACAGTGATCAATCATAATAGCACATATTCACACAGGCATGTGATCCACTCAATTCCAATATTTTTAACAGTACAGGCCATGGGTATACGAACTCTTTGAACCTTCAAGATCGCTGAGAGTTTTAACCCAACTGTTCCTGTTTGGCAGCTACCTATACTATGTGGGGCGACGTCATCATGGCAAGGGCAAGTAGGTCCCTCAAGGCTGGCGATGAGGCCTGGACCTCAAATAGGTCACGGGATGTCACAACCTCACAGGGATTCAGTGTTCATCTTGGAGGCCAATTTCCGGAGAAAATTCACTGGCCATTTGGGCACCCTTGTTCAGGTGACCTTTGCCATGTATGACCATTGGTTTCCATTGGAGATGCGGCAGGAAAAGTTTACCAGCAACAACTTTTGGTGCAGGTACGTGGCTTGAGGTTTTTTTGGACATGTGACTGCTTTACACCCCTTTAAAGTAACATAGGCAATGGAAAATAGACCCTTTGAAGATGTATTTCCTATTGAAAATGGGAAAATGTCCATTGCTATGTTAGTTTACCAGAGGGTAGGCTTCGTTAGTTTACCAGAGGGTAGGCTTCTTGTTTGACTTCTTGTGACTTCTCTTTGCGCCCAGGTGTGAAAGATGTGAGGCTGAAGCATCCTTCGATGCTGAAGTTGTGTGGAGACTAAGGGCTTTCCGAAAGCATTGATCAAACGACACGTGCTCAAATTGATGTCCATTTCTATTGCAGTTGGTCTTGCCACGTTCAGGGCCACAGTATCATGGCGCAACCCTTCGCAAGGTAGTTTAAAAAAAGTTGAAACTGAGGCATGATATCTTTACGCCATTTCCTTCGGAAAGTGATGTAATCGTTTTTGAATAACGAGGCTTCTGCAGCAGCTGATCTTGAAATCAGGCCCGCTGGATTTCCGTAGCCTGCTGAAGCTCTAAAGATCATTCGGTAGTCAAAAGTGATTCAGCGCACACAATTGGGGAAGGTTTGACCAGCAGCGCAGCAGAACCCAAGCAGTTCTCCAAACATTGGATCTCAAACTCGAAGAAAGGAAGCAGGTGCATTTTTGATGTTCCAGTTGAAGAGTGCCAATGTGAAAAGTCTGTCAGGGCTGGATGCATTTCTAAAGACTTTGATTGGTTTAAGATACTGAATTCAATGCAGAGATGGCTAGCAACGTGTTCATACATTTTCTACATGTCTGTACTCTAAAGTAGCCTGCTACAAATGAATACAAATGACTGGAGCAGGAATTGCAGAAGGAGTATGATGCAATTCGAGCTGCAGCCTAAGTGTTGCTGTTGGATTTGACTAATTTTGCGTGGGAGTCGTGACTTTGGGACATGCACCAAGGACAACGAGCAGCTGAATAAGGAGTATGAATCAGGAGCAACCAAAACAAAAAGACTCAGGATGAAACTGGTCCAAATTGTTTTGTAGACAATTCTTCCTTGATCAATGGCCTCATGTGGCTATCCCACATGCTTGGGATGTGGATGTAGGACTACTGGGCCTGGCAGATCGCTTCAAAAACTTGAAGGGGGCGCCTACAGATGCAGATGTGGAAGAGCTAAGAAAGTTCTTCCCAGAACGCAACGAACCAGAGTGACTTAGTGATACAACGTTGTTGTGACAGTTTCGTTGTTGTGACAGTTTCGAGAAACAACTATTCCTGGCAATTGTTACTGTAAGCGATGAGTGTATGGTACATTATGGTACCATAAATCTGTCATGAATTTGTTATCGAAAAATGGCTGCTATCATGTTTTGAGTTGCATTATATTATATCGCCAAATTGAGGTTGGTGGATGTGAAAACGGACTTGGTGGACGATTTACTGGATGCCTTAATCACCTTTGAAGAAAAGGTAGATTCCTTGGAGATGCCTGAGCAACATCGACACTGGATTGTTGCCAGCCACTTGGTCGGGTGCCTCAAGCGTCCTTCAATTTTTTGACTGGATTTTTTCGTATGTTTTGTGCAGCACCTGTCTCTATCACTGTCTGCTTTTTTACATAAACAAAATATCTTAAGTCAACTTGTATATGCATACATGTAGATATTGTAAATCATACTGTTTGCAATCAAAGAGAGATATGGCTGTGAAGAATGACAATGGCAATATGATGTTGGGTTCATACCAATGTTCAACGGTTGGAAACTGTTACGATATGGGTTAATTTTGTTATGATGTGTTGTATGGATCATGGTACTCGCAGACATTCACACGTGAGTCGACCGACCCGTAGATATTTGTTTGTTTGCCCTTGAGACTGTTGATGGAAGACATCCTGCACCACCTGGGATGTAGAAAACCTTGTAAATAATGGGATGAATTACAGTCAGTAGAGGGTGTGGGGGGGGGTTCAACTGCGCGCCCTACTGCCCACCAAATGTTCCATCAACCCACATCATCATCACACCGTCATGCACCACCATCATACTACACGTTTTTTCCATCCATCAAGTCATTTCATCCATTCATCCATCATTCCACCAAATTTCCTGTGACTATCACCTGATTCCCTCCCTAATGTGTCAATCCTGCACCTGGCATTCCATCTTTCCGAAAATCCATCAAAAACAGCGTTGTTCTCTTCCCGCCAGTGTTCCTGCGCAGCACTCCAAGCGGCGATCTTCGGGGATGGTGCCAACTTCTCCCTGAATTTTTGTTGGGCAAAAATCGTGCTTTTCGCCAACGTGCAAACACACACCCTCTAACTGACTATAAGTTACCTATGTATCAAGTGGTGCAACATTTCCATCAACAGTATGTCTTTTGAAGTAAGGGCCAATATGGCGAATTGCTGACCTTGCTGCGTTTGCGCAAGGACGTTGAGGCGGCAAACCAAGATGGGTTTGAATTGCCCCCTTCACCCGTGCCGGGTGTCGTTTTGGCAGGCACAGCGCAGGGTTGTGAACCGCATCCTGGAAGCTGCAAGGAGCCTAAGATATTCAAGGATTCAGGGCGTTTTTGCTCAAAGAAACCAATATGAAACCCATGAAAAGCATGAGAATTTTTTTGGTGATTCATACACAGTGTGACCAGATGGCTGATTTAAGAACTGCAGAGGTTTATAGTGATTCATGTTGTGTCGGAGTCATCCAGTTGGCAGAGGTTGCTCAGACCCATCCGGGTTGTTTCCAACATCAACGTCTCTCTGTACTCTTGTGGGAGGTGACTTGTTCTGCAGATGGTCATAGTTGATGGATGATGGGATGATGCTAATTGCCAGTGTGGTCTCGAACATGTCTTGACGCCTTGGTGCTCGTCCTCTGAACGGGTGTACTTGGCTTCTCTATGTGTTAGGTCTCCGCTGTGTGCGCTGACCCTACGCTTCAGCGAAGCGTCCCTCGGTGATGAAGGGTGTTTTTTGAACGGGGTTTCAATTTTGACTACGTCGAGATTCGAGATTCATAGCGTTCATAGCGTTGTATCTACCCCCCACCCAGTCACGGCCACTGTAAGTTCTTCCAAGTTTTCCCTTTGGCTGCAGGACTTGGTCATGGATTTGATCCCCAAAGAGTTGGAGCGAGTGCGGACTGCATTGAAAATCCGATATGGTCACCCGGCGGAGTTTTTGCCGAAGCTTGAAGACATAGATGGATGGTCAATTTTCGATTCAATGCAAACTGTTGGTCACGATTCAAGACTTAGCAGTCATCATGACATCATGGATGGAACTGTTTCTTTCTTCACTATGAGGTCAAGATTTGAATGACACTGAGGCGCACTTCTTTGATGAATGTCAGCACTGTGTTTTGTAACAGAGATGGCAAATGTAAATAATGTAATTGCAAGGCCTGTTTAATTGGGGCTCACATTCTGATCCTGATATCTCCCATGTTCTCGTGCAAGACTTCAAGTGTGTATGTTTTCCAGTGTGTTCAGTTAGCAGCTGCGATGGCACGGATCTCTTCAACAACTGTGCTCGATGAGAATTGGATGTGGGACATCACGCGTGGGCCTCGAAGAATTGCTAGTCGATCCAGTGCTGACATGTTGCCAACATGGTGATGGTACATCTGGTCGAAATCTAGTGAACTATCGACCAAAAACATCTTAGCATAAGGCACGTGTTGCATCAGTTAAACACTGCCGAGTCATCCCCGGCACGCCCAAAGGGCGGACAGAGACCTGCCAGTGCCGTACAGAGAGAGAGAGAGAGGGCACAAGAAGGATTTTGACCCCCCTTTGGCTGCCAGCCATTATACACCTGGAAAAACTGCAGGTGGTGTGCTGGCAGAAATCATGCCATTGAGCCAGAAAGAGGACCGTCTGGAAAGGCTCGAATGAAGGGTCCATCAAGGCAACCAACAAAACTGACTGGCCATGCATGGAAAAATGCGAACTTGCAAGGTGCTTCCTGTGCTTGGGTCATCCATCTTGGTATGACCGCCAATCTCCCCGTTTCGCCAGGGTTAACCAAAAAAAAAAAGGAGCTCTGCTACTGAGTGGGTTTTTCACATGTTTGCACCAAGAGTATATGACTCAGGTGAGGTTTTCCAGTTTCCCTCAGCTGCTTGGGCTCAATGCAGATGAGCCTCACCCGCCATCGCCGGCCCTTGTCTAAGCAAGGCACCTGCAGGCAGGAAAGTTTGGTAGTGCTTACCTTCACAGTTCTTTTCGAGGCATTCCAAGCAGCTTCCAAAAAGATGATCACATAATATCACATACAAATATCAAATATATTCAAATATAATATATATCAAATATGACATTGTCATTCTATGAACATATAACGTGCAAAAAGTACAATAGACTCTGGACCAAGACCGGAACATCCTTTTAAAACACTATACATACGTACATTTACGCACATGTCTATTTTACACATCAATTCATACAACTTGCATAATTTGCCATGCACTATGGGATGAATCCTGTTGATACCACGATGCATTGGCCAAGGTGAAGCTGGCAGCGGCCGGTTAAAGGGGTGGCCAGGAGGGGTGATGTCATATGTCATCGATGGATGCCATGATAGAGTCGCCACAACCAAAGCTTGATAGGAGGCCCTGACAACTGGGGATGCCGACATCTGAGAATCTCAAGTCAATTTGACTGATGCATCAGTGGATCTTTACAAATCTATAGATTTAAATCGGTTTGGCTAAGGTCAGGGCCATGTGGTGGTTGCGCTGGGGCCACCAGAATCATCGGCAAAGGTGAGAAGCGTGAATACTACATGACTGGAATATGATGCAGTGTTGCAGTCTCTCTTGACATCAGTTTATCAGGTCAATATACAAGCGCGTTAGATATGCAATATAGGCTTATATAGGTATATACACATTGTCACATTGTATTTATATTGTAATATCACTCTTATCATATCATTCAGATGTGTTGAAACGACATAATGCATAATGTATCGATGTATACATGACACTTGACTTCCAAAACCGTGTTTGGTTGAGAAGGCCAGCGGCGGCTGATGACCAAAGGCATCAAGATGGGCAGTTGGATATCAGTCTCGCCTTGAGCTCAAATTTTATGGCATGCAATTGCTGCTTTCGTAGAAAAAGTTTGCGACTTGCAAGATGTGGCCTCAGGTACAGAGTACCCATCAAGCAAGAAATAGATGAGAATGACACGGGCCATTATGAAGGAAGAATAGTTGACAAGAGAATCGGAGGGCAGGACGACTGTGCCACTTTTCCAATTTGAAAGTTGCGAGAGAAAAAAGAGAACTTGTGACAGTTCATACAACTTCATACAGTGGAGATCACGCCCTTCCTCACCCAATTATTGTTCAGTGGAACATGTTCCTACCCTTACAGGCAATACAGGTATCATGACTGTCGAAGTCATTGTAATTGTTGATGTCGCAGTCATTTCCCTTGGACCTCTGAGCAGGACCGTGAGTCCTTCATCGAATTGAAGGATGTTTTGAAAGTCGACGTTGATGGAAATGTGATCGGGAAAGAGAAGCACAAGAGATTGATTGATGCCTTCATAGAGGACTGCAAGGCCTGAATTGGAAGGAATCTCAAGACATCTCAAGTCTAGTTTTGTGATAGTTTTGTGTAAATTTGGTGTAGCCCTTCGAACTGCAATCGAATGCAGACAGCATCTCTCTGATTATGTGTGATTGGTTGTCCCAGGTCATCGACAAGAGAGAAGAATCTTGGGACGACATCAAGCTCCAAGCAGATGTCGTGTCTTGACTGCCATTCCTTCAGCCATGTAGCAGTTGATTTAATGGAATGAGCCATTTCATGTGTAGCTGGCATCCCGAATCTACCGAATGCTTGGATTCTAAGGAGGCTGAAGCCAAAGTAAGGGAACGCAGAGAGGCCTAGTGTGATGCAGACCCTCTCCTTCGAAAATACAAAATTTGGACCTTTGTCACACAGGCCGGTGAAGAAGAAGAAGGTGGTTGCATGGGCATGATGCCCGGCATGATGATGATGCAAAACATGATGCAAGGCTGGGGGCTTGATCATAATAGTCTGTCAGGGCATCATTGCAATTTTCTCGGCACTGTGTAACAGAGTAAGCACTGCAGAATGCTTGGTAGGCATGATGGCGGCCAGCATGATGCAGAATGCCATGAAGTCGGGCTGTGGTGGTGGTGGCGGAGGCTGCAGCGGTGGTTGTGGCGGCTGCAGCGGTGGTTGTGGTGGCTGCAGTGGTGGTTGTGGCAACTGCGGTGGTTGTGGCAACTGCGGTGGCTGCGGCGGCTGCAGTGGTTGTGGCGGGTGTGGTGGATGTGGTTGCTGCGGTGGCTGTGGGGGTTGTGGAGGGTGTGGTGGCTGTGGCTCTGGCTGTCCCAGCAACTGCGGGGGCGGCTGTTCTGGCGGCTGCCCTGGCTGTGGATGTGGTGGATGTGGCTGTTCTGGTGGCTGTGGCTGCTCTGGCAGCTGTGGTTGCCCTGGTGGCTGTTGCCCTGGCGGCTGTTCAGGTGGCTGCTGCTCTGGCAATTGTTGCTCCGGCTGCAGCGGCTGTTCAGGAGGCTGTGGCTGTCAAGGCGCTTGCAGTGGCTGTCCTGGAGGCTGTGGCTGTTCAGGTGGCCCCGCAGGCTGTTCAAGCGGCTGCTGTGCAGGATGCGGATGCCCTGCCACTTGTGGAGGAGGGTGTTGCGGGGGTTGCTGCCCAGGCGGATGCTGTCAGGGTGGGTGCTGCCCAGGCGGAGGATGTCCTTGTGGCGGTTGTTGTCCGGGCTGTGGCTGTGGATGCGGCTGCGGTGGATGCGGCTGCGGTGGATGCGGCTGCGGCGGATGCGGCTGCGGCGGATGCGGCTGCGGTGGCTGCGGCTGTGGTCCTGGCTGCGGCTGTGGTGGTTGCTGCGGAGGCTGTGGCTGTGGCGGGTGTTGCGGAGGTTGCCCAGGCTGCGGCTGTGGCGGTTGCGGCTGCGGCTGCGGTGGTTGTTGTGGGGGCTGCTGCGGTGGCTGCGGTTGCTCCCCGATGGGAGGCAACATGTGCAGCACAAAGGGAGGGATGGGAGGCACCAGCAATCCTGGCAGCATGGGCAGCATGAGCCCCAGCATGGCGCCCATTGGTGGCTCTGACGGTCCGAGCAGAAATGATGTTCGAAGCAGAAGTCGCAGTAGAGGCAAAGATGGCAAAGATGAGAAAGAGGACAAAGAGTAATGAATAATGCTTCCCGTTAGCTGCCAAAAGGCAGTATTTCGATGTATTTCGTGGCTTTGGCAAGTCCGAAGAAACTAGATCCGGATTGCGCGCCTCAAAAAGCCGAAGATTTGGAGGTAGGGAGCAATCATGCCGCAGTCATACTGCAGACTCGTTGTTTCTCACTGGCAAGTTTCGCAAACAGCCTGCAACCCAACTGTCAAAATTTCAACTGGCAAATTTTGGCTCAAGGGTTCACCAGTGGCAATGACATGCATCTTGTCCGACATGTTGGCATGAAATTTTATGTGCCCTCTAGCCTTGATGCATACTACAGCATGGAAATAGGACACATTTGTGGATAACTCTGAACTGGTGAACCCTTTTTTATTGGGACAGGCCCGTGACCCTTCTTGAGGAGAAGCAATGACTTTGAGAATTTTTTGGTGCTTTGCAGATGCCACAGACTTTGTATCAACATTTCCAATGCATTCTGAAGGCAATTTTAGTGCCAGATTTCCTTGACAAAAGGAGCTTGTGCAAAGATGGGTTGCACACACCTCGGTGCCAGAGAGTGGAAGATTATTCACAAAGCTGACACGCTGATGCTGCGGAATCCCTGCAAATATTGCTAGTACCAACCTGGTTGAGGTTGCGACAGCAAGCCTGAAAGCAACAGCCCAACAGCGTGGTGCTCGATGTATGTCGCCATTGCATGCTATTGCTGATCAAAAGTTAGATGCATGCCATATCAATCCATATCAGAAGTCGTAATCGCTCTTTGACATACCTGGATTCTTTTACCTTTCACTAATGTTCTCTACCATCATCAAAGAGGAAACATCAGATCTTGTGCTGAACCAGATTGCAAAGCCGCCACGTTGCGGCAGCGGCTCTGATTAGTGAAGGAATGATTATACTTAATAGTTATAGTTATAATACAACTTATCCAATGACTATCCAAACTCTATCCGACGATTCAAGTATGAGATTATCACTTATCACCCTTCAAACATCTTCAAAAGCTTTTTCGACATGCCTCTGCATTCCAGATGAAAGAATTTAGAACAACCCTCATATATTTCCACCAAGGCTTCAGCATCAATTTCAAACAGAGGTCATGTGGAAATCGAGGATCTGCATGATTCTTCAACTCTGGTTGGGTCGGATGGCTTCTCATCTTAGTTTCTTCATTGTGAAGTGATCGAAGCATGATGTTTTTTTCTGTGGCTGCAGGAGCGGGCAGAGCAAGTTCGGGACACCCGGTTTGACTTTCACTATTTTTTGAACAACGTTATACATATAGTATATATATATATATATTATATTTAAGTTAGCTAACTTTCAGAGTAATGTGAGCCTTGTTTCAATGATGTCCAAAAACGCGNTGTAGGGTGCGTATGCAGGGTGCGGGGTGCGTATGAAGGGTGCCGGGTGCGGGTGTAGGGTGCGTATGCAGGGTGCGGGGTGCGGGTGCGGGGTGCGTATGAAGGGTGCGGGGTGCGGGTGCGGGATGCGTATGAAGGGTGTGGGGTGCGGGTGTAGGGTGCGTGTGCAGGGTGCGGGGTGCGGGTGTGGGGTGCGTATGAAGGGTGCGGGGTGCAGGTGGGAGGTACATGTGAATGGTGCAGGTTGCGGGTGTGTGCGAGTAGTCAGCACAGCAGGCAAAAAGTATAAGTTCAGACAGTTCAGAAGTCAGAAGTTAAGATAGTCGTTTAGCGTATAGGCGGCTATATTTACTAGTTACTATAGACTATAGTCAAGTCAATAGTCAGTCTGTTATTTTTGAAATCCCGTGAGGAACTTTGACGGTGACAGGGTGCTCCTTTAACATGTGATGGTCAGGAGTCATGAATGGGTTATCGTTCACCGGCATCGCCCGCTCCTTTTGGTTGTTCTGAGTTTAGATTTTTGATTTTTGGATGATGCTTCATGACTTGTTTGTTTTGCCATACTTCGTGCATTCCAGCAGGAGGATTCGAGGTCTGATAAATGAAGCATGTCATGTCACCTGCAATGAGAACAAGGACTGGTCGGAGAACACTTTCGCCTAGAGACCGTTGAACAGTGAACATAAAACAGACACGGTTTTGTTTGGGGCCTGGCGGCCGCGTCCCATGGTACTGCGTGCTGGTTCAAGGACAGATTTTTCGGCTGTTGAATTTTCATGGCTTTCAAACCTACTGTTGTCATTTCATGCCAACTGTCAGAGGGAGTGAAAAATTGCAGGCAAAGTTCAAAACACTGCGTGTCTTCAGTGATGATCTTTTCGAATCTTCCGTCTTCCGCCAGTCTTCTTGATATGACCACCTTCTTTTGAAGAAAGCCAGCTTCATTAACGATGACACTGATGTGAAATTGATTGATTTGATTGATGATTTGATTACACTTTGACCTTTTGGTTCAACTTGCACGTGTTCGTCTTGGGCTTTTGTCGAGTCCGTGTGATTATTCTGATTGGGGCCTTGGGGCATTCATATTTTGATGGCGCCGAAAAAGCAGCAGACGAAGAGAGTTGCAGGACAGACGGAGGTGCGGTGCCATGTTTCTTTCAGGAATCATAGAATTGAATTGAATTGAATTCATAGAATCATAATAGAATTGAATTGAATTAGACTTAGACTGAGACAGAACAAATAATAAAATACATAAAATACATGTGACATGTGCACAAGTGACCCTGCGAGCGAGTGAGTTTTGTGACCACATGAACGCCTCATGAACGGATGCTTCATATGCCAGGGCCTGGGACCAAACGCCAAGAAACCGAAGAATCATAACGACTCTGACAATGACGTGAATGAGAAGTTGTGGATGTTTCAGACGGACCCTGCAGCTCCTGGCAAACCTTGGTTCTTCGTGCCAGACGAGGTGGCCCCGAAGTTGAACACGTTGCTGGATCCCAATTGCCCTGATGAAGGACATGAGATTTGGCTGCCGACCAATATGTTCAACAACACTCACCACAATTTTGACGTGTTGCAGCCGCAAAAGCAGAAGAAGTGGGTTCTGGTGGAGAACCTGACCCGCACAAATCATAGGACCGCGGTGTTGCAGGTTGCGGACCAAAGTCTTCGCAAGCGAGGCTTCCAACTAATGGCCAAATTCCGCTGGCAGGACTCAAGGGCGAATTGGGGGGTCCAGGTTGTGATTGATAATTGATCACTGCAAATTCAACTTCATTCAAAATCTTGTTCAAATTGAAACTTTGTAAACCAACGAATTTTAACTTTATTTTCTTTATTTTAAAATTTAAATATACTCTGACTCTGATTCTGACCTCAAGTTGCATGGTCACCGATCACATGTGTGAGTGAAGTGCTCAGAGATGATGGCTTTCCTTCTCCCAGTATTTGACGTGGCAGGACAACCGGAGGAGACGCAACTTGCAGCATTTGCAGCAGGACAGCCTGTGACCTGTGTGACTTTGTGGATTTTTGATCGTGCCGAATCGTGCCAATGATTCCCCGGATTCAAAGTATGAAGAAGAAGACCCCACCCTCGCGACTCCACTCCGACAGTACCGGATGTTGGACTAACAGACTACAGTGACTAGTGACTACAGTGACTACAGTAACAAGTCTGACATTTGGCTTTTGACTTTTGTTTTGACTCGACTCTTTGACTTGGTCAAATTGCGAGACTGAATCGAATCATTCCATGCCATGTTGGAACTTCGAGACAAGGATCGTCAGCCTAGCTCTCCAGAGAGCAGTGCGATGGCAACTCCTCCTACTCGGCCTCCTTTGGTGCCCTCTCAGGAGATGTGTTTTTTTTTCCATCAGGGCGACTAAGTGAGTCAGGAGTCAGGAAGTGATGTGGAAGTTGAAACAAGTATAGCTTCTGGATTTCATGAACCAGAGCTACCTTCATTTTTTCTATACTCCTTCAGTTTCAGTCCCGGTTTGATTTCTGAATTAAAGTTATCGGATCCTTCGATGACGTTGTGTTTGTTACCAATTTCTGCAAGCACTGTCTCAGACTCAGGAGTATCCTCGTCATCACTCTCCAAGCGTGTTTGCCCGACATTTTGATCGTCCGCGCGTTCTGACCTCAGACTCAGAGACTTGACTCTACACTACATGCCAATAACAAAAACAAAAAATAATTAAAAAAAAACAAAAAAACAAATAAAAAAAATAACTTTTCCAAGTGAAGTGGCCAACGGACAGCTTCAAGGAGGTGAAAAAGATTTGCAACAACCACTTGCATGCTTGTTGAATGAATTCAATTTGTCATTCAGATTGTTCACACATTCATCGATTAATCATTTACCAATCAAATATAGGAACTAGTAACTAACTAAAGTCATTAATCAATTCATTAATCTTTTATTTTATCAGCATATTTTTTTTGTCAAACATCTTCAATACTCAATAGAAGAAAACGTGAGCTGTATAATTGTTTGATGTGAAGTGATTGAGAGATCAGTGTGAACATTGAAATTGAAGAACTTGTGTGTTGGAACGTTTCTGTATCTTTGAGGCCGATCCATCGCTACTGTCTGCCCGTATGGTCTTTCAATTGCAGATCCGTGGCGAATCCACACTCATGGAGGTGGGGGCAGACCATGAAGACTAGCAACTGCAAGGGACATTTGTCAAAGGTCAAAGGTTCGGTTAGTTTTTGACTAGGACCGGACCACGACTACTTTGAACTCTAGACTCTAGACTTCAGACTACTTTCGCGATTTGATTTGATTTTGATTTTGTCGCCAATGTTGTTTCAGTTTTGTGTTCTCATTCTGATATCTTTTTGTTGTTACATCATAGCGGTCAAAGGACTACGTTTCTTTTGATTGATGGATTTTGATTTAACTTAGTAACTTAATCTAATTTTGATTCTCATCTTGATTCATTGATCATCTATGCATGATTCATATCACTTGCGATCACGGATTGACATTCTTAGTTGTTGAGTAAAGACCGGACTTGACATTTGAATATTTGAAAGTCACGTTTTGCCGCAACGGGTGGAGGTCATTGCCGAGAACGCTTTTGGCGCGCAGAATGCCTTTCTCTGGCCCGGAGTAGGGTCCCCCAAAACGCGAACGGTTAAAAAGACTCGAAACCCGAAAGGATAGATGATACTCCTCTCATACTACTAGCATACTATCATCATCGAATCATATCAATCCAATCATTATTATTCAATATTCAATATTCATTATATTAATATTATATTATATATTATTAATTATGATTATGTGATGAATTTTTGACTTGATAATACCATGACATTTTGACTCACTTTGACTGGGCATTATGACGCCATTATGACATGATGTCAAAATCAGAATCAAAATCAAAATCAAAAACAAAAATGATAATGTCATGATGTCACGATGTCCATGTACTGTACACTGGACACTGTGCACCTACCCTGACATTGCTCTCTGTACTGTGCTAGTGCTCATAGTTTTTCTGGCTGATGGCCGATCGCCGATAGCCATTTTCACTATCGAGGTTCCCCGATATCTCAGTGATATCTCCATTTGGTCAATTTGATCGCTATGGCCCCCCTTGCAGTGTTGGCATGCAATGCATGGGAAGACAGAGCTTGCCCTGTTTGCTATTACTGCTATCTTCGCAAATTTTTGGACAAGGAGGAGAGAAAGAACCTGAAGAGGATTGCCCAAAACTGCGAGTGCGACTTTCTTCCTCCAGCGGCAGATGGTGAACCTCACAATGAAAGCCTGAAAGCCGTAGTTCCGTTGCACTTGCCCGATATGAACAGCAAGGGCGCCAAGGGCATGTAGTATACTTAGTATAATTATAATTCAAGTTCAGTGATTCAGTATCATAGTAGTGAGCTGGTCAAATTGCTCGAACGCTAACAGCTCATTCAATCCATGAACAAGAGAAGTTGGCCGTTCGGGTTCGGTCTGGGAATGGTTCCCCAATTCAAGGTGTGCCTGAATTTTTGGAATTGAACTTGTTGTAAAGCTGGTAAGTTGTAGCTTGTGTGACAATGACAATGTTTTTTTTTGAAATATTATTTGGTTAGCTGATTCTGATTAGCTTTCATTTTTTCTCAGCCAGATCAAAACAACATCATGGTGGCCTGCGTGATGAAGGCTCCAGCTTCCAACAGTGACAGATGCTTCTGTGTGACACTTTGTCACAGTGATCAGAGCCATGGCAGTGACAGCATGGCAAATGGCTCGGCGATGCATGGAGGATTTCCAGACTTTGTCCATTTTTGTTGCAGAGTTCTCTGCAAATGATCTTCACCAAGCTCATCCTGGAACCCACAACTTTCAGCTCTGCACCACTTCTGTAGCGGAGCGCCTGAGCAGCATCACTTGTGATGACATCGATTCTATCATTCGCATCCCTGACGGGTATGAAAGTACCAAGTTCGTGGTGAAGAAGGTTGAGAACAGTTCTTCATCTGGGCCGTACATCCTGGCTCAACACCTCTTCCATCCAGAGTGCTTGATCCTCAAGCCGGTTAGATCTGTAAATGTTATAGTGGCTCTTCATCCTGGACCTTATGGAGACTTCTTGGCACATGTCGAGGCGGGCTCCGGATCCTACACGTCGTATCGTGCTGAGACAGACATGACTTTCCGTGCCAAGGATAGCCGCCGCTTCATGAAGGATACAATTCTTCACTGGCTGCGCCAAGGCACATGGACCGGACCTGAGCTTTCCCGACCAATATGTGTGGAAGTTTGCCCATTGGGAGCTGATGTTATGGAGTGCCCTCAGACAAACGTGGGTAAACTCGCGGCAGCATGCCGCATTGTAGAACATCAAGAACAAGAACTTGAAGCAGGCTCAGGCAGCAGTGATCGAGGTCTGTAAAGTCTTAGAGTAGTGCCGAAGCGATCGCGTCACTGTGATGAGTGATGTCATGTTCCTTTGCGCAACCCGAGTTGCAAGTTCCTCAAGTGATGAACAAGAAAGAGAGGAATGAAAAAGAGTGGAGGCGTGGAGTTCAATATTCCAACTTGAATACAAGTCACAGTCAATGAATACCCCTAGAGGCGCTGGGGTTACAACCACCAGCAAGATCAGCGAGTGTGACATATTTTTCTGTTTTTTTGCATGGGGGAGGTTCGCAGATACATGCAGATACAATCATCAATCAGACTCACAATTATCTTAAATCTAGTACTTAGTAATAGTTTAGTAGTCTAGTAACTTCTCTTAATCAACTCTAGTAATCTGGTAGCAGCATCTAAAACTCTAAAATCTGATGATGAATGAATCTAATGAATCTAATCAAATAATTTCTATTGATAATGATAATAATGATAATTGAAATTTCTTTATCCAAATCCAACTGTTCAGATTTCAGATCAGACAGTGCTTAAGGTTCGATTCAGATTCAGATACTATTTTGAAAAACAAACTAACTAAGAGTACTAAGAGTAACTAACTAACTAACTAACTACAAGTCTTTTGATTGTGAGTCTTCATATGTCTTCATCAAGTTGCAATCCCTTTTTCGAAGAAAGCAGAAACACCAGGTTTGCTTGTTGAAGTTTTCCCAATACCTCCAGCAGTATTCCGCATTCCTAGTACTCATAATGAAATCCGATCCAAGGGTCCAAGAGTCCAAGAGGAAGGTTTGTTTTGATTCCATGCCGCACCAAGGACATCAGCGTTTGATTGCCCTTAGCAGAGGATGATCAATGCCAATTGAAACTGGCGGTGGCCTGAGTTGAAACGGAAAACTGGTGACAGAAAGTTAGTAATACTGGCTGTGGACCTGGAGTTTTCAATTCGTTTTTTTTGTCGCAGTTGCAGCAAGATGCATTGATTAATTAATGATTCAGTGATTCAGGTCACTCATTCTGTCATGAGTCATGAGATGAATCATCATCCGATTCACACATTGAATTGAATCATTTTTGATTTTATAAAATAAATTTGAACTAAATGAAACAAACATATCATTACTGATCATTGATTGTACTAATTAATAATACAGGTCGGTGGGACGG